>NW_020869705.1:112088-114588 GCF_003789085.1 Penaeus vannamei | reverse complement strand
GAGAGAGAGAGAGAGAGAGAGAGAGAGAGAGAGAGAGAGAGAGAGAGAGAGAGAGAAGAGAGAGGAGAGAGAGAGGAGAGAGAGAGAGAGAGAGAGAGAGAGAAAGAAAAATATAGGAATAAGATCCGTAATGAACAACGCATCATTATCTAATATCTGTATCAGAGATTAATCTTCGCAGTTTATCCGAAACAGGCCAAGTGCATATCTTGCGCTTTGAATGTATCAAAATAATCTTAATGCATAATACACATCCTCGAAAAAAAAAAAAAACAGAAATAATACCGGAAAAATTTCAACTGGTTTCTCGTGGGGAGCCTTTGTTGTGGCTTAAGGCATTGGCGACAGTAAAGAGAGAAAGGTATTTTAAAACGCCACAAAACGCAGTACATCAATTCTTATATTACAGTCAGTGTGGAATCAAATTATGTTCAGGCTGTACTTTTTTTTTTTTATTATTGCTATTATCAGCATCGTCATCATCAGCATCGCCATCATCGTCACTATCATCATCATCATCGTCGTCATAATCAACGTCATCATTATCACCATTGTCATCATCATCATCATCGCCATAATCATTGTCGTTGTCCTCGTCCTCCTCCTCCTCATCGTCATCATCCTCATCCTCACCATCGCCATTATCATTATCACCATAATTATCATTATCATTTGTTACCAATGTTGCTATTGTTAGTGTATGGTTACAATTTTTTTGTTATCATTAGCATCACTATTTTTTCTGAATATAACATTTTTTCATTATCATAATTATACTTATCATTATCACTGCAGAGATTATTAGATCACAGTTATTAACATCATATTATTGCCGCAACAGTGCAATAACACGAGTTGTTGCAGGAATCTGAGGAGCAGCAGCACCAAGTAACAGATCAAACAAAACAGTTCAACCAACCATTCAATCGTAGTCAAAAATATCACCATTATTCTGTTTACTTTAGAATAAAGATAATGCTTAGACTACCAGTCCGTGATGCCCTTGTAATATATCATATGTATAGGCCACGTATAAGATAACACGCACTGAGGACTCATACAGCAGGGCTATGAAACGGGAGATCCTAATACAGACGCAGTAATATATCAAATGAACATATGCTATAATGGCATGTAAAGCGCCCGTGTAAAATGAGAGAGAGATATGGGAGACTAAAGTAAATTATGTGTGTATTTTGTGGGGCTGTGTTTGTTCGTGTGGGGTTGTGTGTGTTTGTTTGCTTGTTTATGTGTGTGTATATGTGTGTGTGTGTGTTCGTTTGTTTGTGTTGGTGTGTGTGTGCTTTGTTTCTGTGAAAATCTGCAATAATGGTTTTGTGTGTTGTAATATATATGCATGCACACCCGTAGTTTGCATGTACATGTGCATATATGTTATGTGATATTGCGTTCTTCGTTGTATTCATGTGCATTCGCAATGCACATGTGCGTATGCGACTTTCCATAGATTGCGAGAGAGACCATGTATGTCTCCACTAAAAGTGTACATCTGAAATTGCATTAATGTTTACCTAAAAAAAAAGTCGTATCTTTGAAAACTAACAATAAAAAATCCACACATAATCATTAAACCCAAAACCACCAAATCCAAGGAACAGCCGACCCCCCCCCCCCGGCCCGAAAAGCTGTTCCAACCAGACACGCTCCCCCCCCTCCTCCCCTCTTCCCCTCCTCTCCTCCTCCTTATCCCATATACCTCAAGGTCGCACATGGTAGACAGATGGCATCTCAAGCCATTCATCACTACCTGTACTTTAATTATGCTGCACTGGCACCTGCTGGGTTATATCGCATTAATTACTATAATGAAATACGCAAGGTATACGAATTAATTATACCTTTTCACACTCCTTCATTCGCCGCCCCGCACTCCCTCTCTGCGGGGGTGGGGGGGGGGGGGGGCTCAGGTTATCATTCTTTGGGCTTTCATCTTGCAACGGCATTTGGTACGCTGGGGGAGGGGGAGGGGGGAGGATAGGGGAGGTCGACATCGGGGCTTCTCCCTCTTCTTCTTTCCTTCTTTTCTTTTTCTCTTCTTTTCCTCTTTTGTTTTTCTTCTTCTTTTCTTTTTTCTATCTTCGTCTTTCGTATCTTCTTTGATTTTCTCCTTCGCCTTCTTCATTATTCTTCTCTTTTCTTTTGTATCTCCCTTCTTCTTCTTCTCATTTTCTCGCCTTCCTTCTTTTCCTCTTTTTTGTCTTTTTTCCTCTGTCTTCGTTTTCTTTTTTTCGTTTTTTTCCTCCTTGTTTCGTCTTTCTTACTATTCTTTTTCTTATCATTATCCTTTCTTATTTTCATTGTTCCTTCTTCCTCTTCTTCTCTTTCATCATCATCATCATCAATATCATCACCATCATCATCTCATTATCATCTTCCTCACCAACACAACCATCATTACCATAATCACCCTCATAATCACCATCAACTTTTCCTCTTCCTCCTCCTCACCGACACAATTATTCTCATCATCATCACCACC
>NW_020869705.1:89588-94588 GCF_003789085.1 Penaeus vannamei | reverse complement strand
GCCCTGAGAAAGCTGAACTCCAAGCCTTCTCCATAGGCAGTTTAGTAAGTGGCCAGATTGTCTCAGATACTGTTGTGGTGCGGGAGCTTTGGGCTAAGTATTTTGAGCAGTTGTACCAGGTTGACCCACCAACAGTTAACTGGGATGCGGTTAGTGCCGTGATTCCGTTGCTGGACCCACCCATCAATGAGAATCCACCTTCTCTAACGGAAGTTAGGGGGTGTTCTCCAAGCTGAAGAGTGGTAAAGCAACGGGTATATGTGGCATCGCAGTGAAACTGTTAAAGGCTGGTGGTGAACCTATGGTGTGGGGATTGCATGCTGCCCTGGCTGCCATCTGGTGGTCCGGCACCATTTCCCGACCTGTTGAGGGGTGTGGGGACCGATGGGTCTGCAGCAATCACCGAGGCATCACACTGCTGAATATACTAGGCAATGTTCTCGCCTACATCCTTCTGAAATGTATCAGAGACCGCCTACTGAGGCATCAGAGGCCCGAGCAATCTGGATTCACTCCTGGTAAGTCCACAATAGACTGTATGCTAGCACTTCGAGTCATTGTAGAACGTTGTCATGAGTTCGGGCATGGGCTGCTTGCAGCCTACATCGACCTCAAGAAGGCCTCGATACGGTGAATCAGAACCAATCTGGGAAATCCTGAGACTGAGAGGAATTCCAACAAGGATTATTGGACTAATAGCAAACCTATTTACTGGTACTGAAAGTGCCGTAAATTGTGGTGGGGTCCTGTCAAGCTTCTTTCCTGTTAGTTCAGGAGTGAGGCAAGGCTGTGTCCTTGCACCAACACTTTTCAATCCTTGCATGGACTGGATACTGGGTAGAGCTACTGTTCAAAGCCATTGTGGAACAACTCTGGGTAATATCACGGTTATTAGCCTTGACTTAGCCGATGATGTTGCTATTTTATCTGTCTTTGGAAACCTTAGTGGTGGCTCTAGATGCATTTAGTAATGAAGCGAAGCCCTTGGGTCTAGAGGTCTCCTGGACCAAGGCCAAAATCCAGTCGGTACATGCTTGCAGTGAGGACACTGAAGTCACAGAGAGCTTTACATACTGTGGGCTGTCAGTCCAAGATGTAAGCAGACGACGGATTGGCCTGGTAACAGGGGTCATGAACTCTCTCAACAAGAGTATTTAGGGATGCTGGTACCTGTGCAGAAGGACCAAACTACACGTTTTCAAGCTCTTGATAATGCCAGTTTTGCTATGCAGTAGTGAAACCTGGACTTTCTCCTGTGCCTTGATGACTTCGTTAATAGGTCCTTGTGCTGGATCATGGGATACTGTTGGCGAGACCACGTGTCCAACCAACGGCTGCACCATGCAACTGGCACAGGACCTGTTACCTGCACAATCCGTGATCGTCAACTCAAGATATATGGCCGCCAGGTCCGCCTCCCACAAGATGATCCTGACCACCAGATTGTCTCTGTTCGATTGATCAAACTTGTAAGGAGTTCGAGATGAGCCGAGTCCCTGACTGGCGGCTTGCCATGGACCCCCAAAGGTGGAAACGAAGGGTGGACGCGGCTATGCGCCGGCGTTAGCTCCTAATGATGATGATACACACACACACACACACACACACACACACACACACACACACACACACATATATATATATATATATATATATATATATATATATATATATATATATATATATATATATATATATATATATATTATATATATATATATATATAATATACATATTACATACACTATATGTATCTCTCCTTTCTTCCTTTATCTACATATGTACACACATATATGTATCTCTCCTTTCTTCTTTTAGCTACATATTCCCCCAATCACCATCTCTCCTCGCTCCCTTCTGACTTCTTCTTCTTCCCGCTGGCGTGCCCCTAACCCCCGCCCCCCCTCGCCCCCAGGTACCAGGTACCAGGCGCCCTAGAGGCTCACTTTACCACAAGCAACCGCCTGTACCTGGACGAAGACCTCCACATTAGGGACTGTGTTCTCGATTTTTTGAAGGAAAGTATCATGCAGGTGGAGTTTGATAAGGTAAGAAATATCTATTTGTGTCCTGGTGAGGCACAGACATTTAAGAATAAACACATAGACCTTGTATTTTTGACGAAGGACGAAGCAGGTAGTAAAGTAGAAAAGAATATAACAAAGATTTAAAGCTAGGGATCAAAGCAAGTAACTAGTCCCCCCCCCCCTAAGCCGCATATCGCAGCCAAGCACATCAACTCCGCCATCGAGGAGGACACGGAAGGCAAGGTCCGGGAGACCGTCCTCACGGACGACCTGCACGACAATCAGGCCGTGCTGGTAACCGCTGCCTACTTCAAGGGCGTCTGGGAGCAGCCCTTCCTGCGTGAGAANGAGAGAGAGTAAGTAAAAGAGAGAGAGAGAGAGAGAGAGAGAGAGAGAGAGAGAGAGAGAGAGAGAGAGAGAGAGAGAGAGAGAGAGAGAGAGAGAGAGAGAGAGAGTAAAAGAGAGAGAGAGAAAGAGTTGTCTTTCATCAACAAACAAAGACAACTAACCGATATACTCATGTTTTCTTCTAAGCTTTGACAGTTCAGTCAGTAGAAAGGATCCTACAGATGCTGCAGAGGCCATAAACTGATCTCGGTGCAGGACATCCAGCACCGCACAGCCCACAGCATTCATCACTGCTGTGCACTTATACTGTTATAAAAAAAAAATACTAATAAAATAAAAAATACAATAACTTGGTCAACAGTTATATATCCTTATGACCATTCATCAACATACATTCATCACAGAACAGCCAGTACTTCTCAAAGAATAAGTGAGGTTTAGTAGAAGTGTGTTAGTGTAATTGAATGAAAGCATGTATCTGTCTGTCATAGTCACAGGAATAATTACCTCTTTAACTCTGCTTCCCAGGAGAGCAGCAATATCTGGGGATGTTACAACACAAGCCATTGGATACCCATTACCTGTAACAGGAAAGAAAATTAATATCTCTATGTCAAAATGTCACCATCTTTATCCTAACGCAAATCTGACTATGTCCAGGATGTTGTTATTTTTAGCCAACTGTAGCTAAAAATTATCCTGGCATTATGAAAACGTACATAATCTATGCATTATGCCTACTTTTCTGCTGATGCTGGAGCTGCAAAACTAACTCTGGAAATCCCCGTCTGCACATTCCTATTCCTCTTTGTTCCTTGTAAAAAAACACCAAGTATATATCCTCAATCTTTCCTGTCTTTCCTGCAGGCTTTGACATTTTCCCTTTAGTTTATATTTCTAATGACATTACTTTTTCTTACCAAGGATTTGAATGTTTTTCTTCAATGTGGCTTCCCATACCCACAAATTCCATATCTTTAGACTCGACAACATCAACTGAAAAAAAAGTTCCACAAAATAAAACCTCAATCTGCTATGCCCTAGGCATTATACCAAATGCAGGTAATTTAAATGATGTGTAGGCAACCCCTGCTTTAGCCTCCTGCTATTTCACAGATCCACAATCTCCCTTCAGCACTCACTGAAACATTGTCTACCCTGTGTCTCACCTGTCTGCCTTTGTTTCAGTGAAACATAGCTCCTAAAAATACTGAGCTGGCCAGAACAGCTTCTCAAAGGCTTAGAGGGAATGCCAAGTGCTATTGCATAATGAGTAAATAATATCATATATCTTTTGAAAAGTGCAATGTTACTTCCCAAAGTGGATATAAGATATGCAAAAATGAATTGAGCATCTGGATAAAGAAACAGATGCTAATATTCAGGGGTGTTTAGTTTTATATTTTCCATTTATAATTTTATCTTTACTACTCTGGGTCATTGAATCCTTCACCTGATGATTCTGAGGGTCACCTGTATACAGTAAACCGATGTGGCATAATCAAGGATGAATATTTCATGTTGCAAAATACATCAATTGTGTGCAGGCCACAAACCTTGCTAAATGCAATGGGTTTCCTTACAAGAGCATATCATGTAACAGACCGTGTATTCTTAAAATGCTCTGTCAAGACATGCTGATTTTGTACATTGGTAGTGGTCTGGATTTGCAAGAAATTCAAAACTTTTATCTTAGTGTATTTGATTGTGTGCTACTGAGCTTTTTTCTTCTTTTTTAGGTTTTGCGGGACAAAAACAGTCCCTGATCTTTATTGTAACTGCAAAGGCACAGAGACAAATTAAAGTTTTGTTTAAATTTGTACTGAGCTGCTTTGTCATTAAACTCAAATGTAAATAAAAATGCTATCTGAGATATGATTTGAGGACCTTTGGGGTTTTGTAGGGAAGAGGGCCGACTTACCAATAGCTTTACCGATGATGAGAATATCAGGGGTGACACCTTGAGCTTCAAATGACCATAGATGTGAACCTAAGCGACCCAGGCCTGTCTGTACTTCATCAGCTATACATAGACCACCTGCATCTCGAACCATTCTATTGCAAAGAGAAGTTGGGAGATCAGTAGTGATAATCAAAATGATGACAATAGTATTATTATTATAATTATCAATATTATTATTATTATTATTTGTAGTAGTAGTAGTAGCAGAAGTAGTAGTAGTAGTAGTTAGCGTAATAACTTCGTATAGCATACATTATACGAAGTTATACGAATGATGACAATAGTATTATTATTATAATTCTCAATATTATTATTATTATTATTTGTAGTAGTAGTAGTAGCAGAAGTAGTAGTAGTAGTAGTTAGTAGTTAGTAGTCAGTAGTAGTAGTAGTAATAGTAGTAGTAGTAGTAGTAGTAGTAGTAGTAGTGCTAGTAGTAGTACTAGTGCTAGTAGTAGTACTAGCAGTAGTAGTAATGGTAGTTGTAGTAATAGTAATAGTTGTTGTACTACTACTACTAGTAGTAGAATCAATAACAGCAAAAATTAGCAGTAACAATAACAATAACAATTACAGTAATAGTAACAACAGCATTAATAGTAATACTAATAATAATGATGATGATGATGATGGTGTGAGTGAGAGAGAGAGAGAGAGAGAGA
>NW_020869705.1:80000-85411 GCF_003789085.1 Penaeus vannamei | reverse complement strand
AATATACACACCACACACAACATGTCACGACAAAACCAACACCATAATATATTTATTATAGTGATAATAATATGTAATATATGTATATGTTGTGTGTTGTGTGGTGTGTATGTAATTATGTATGTATATAGTTTAATATATATATATATAATATATATTATAATTACACATATTACATTATATATATACATGCTATATATATATAGAGTTGTTATACTATATATTTATATATAGCATATATATTAATTTATATTAATATAATATATTTTATTCTATGTTATGTGCGTGTGTGTTGATGTTCCGTCACATAAGCTGGTAATACTATGTGGAGGGAGGAGTTAAGACTACGTGAAAAAAAAGAGTGAGCTGAACTATTAAGGAGACAGATTGGTCTGTCTGGATGTTTTTCATAATTTGTAACAATCAGGCAAGTAAAAACCGCCCTTGAATGCTGATGAACGTATTTTGTTGCAAAGAACCGTTTTTACCTAATTATGTTGGATAACACTCTTTAGTAAATGGTTATTGTGAACGTCCATGGAGGATTCTGCTCGACATGGTCAAACATAGTAACTATGTTAAACTGAAACATGCAACATATAGTTGCATCGTGTGTCATGTAGACCAGGACTGGAATTATACAGATATTCGTCTGCTAAGCGTAAGCAAAAGACCTACGAAGGTGAGGTCTCTACGGATTTTTTATTTTTTCCATTGGCAGTATTTTTGTTAATTTTTATGAATACAGATGGTTTAATCTAAATGAAGAGTTTAAAGCCATATTGAAATGTTTTCCCATGTCCAAATAAATCATACATTAAAATTACTGAAACTATTCTGGTATGAACTGATATGATGTGCAGACCGAACGGCATAGCGGCGGAAATTCCACCTGATGTCACTTCAGCTGGGTCTTCCAGCTGGGCATCACCAAAGGCAGAACCACAGTCCCAGAGAAGGACTTTAAACCTTCAGCTTTGAAACACACGCCAGAAATGCTGCTACGGAAAAGCGGCCAGCCCTGGATACGGTATTTAACCATGTCGAGAAGAATCATGCATGGACGTTCACAAAAACCAGTTGCTAATAGAGTGTTATCTAACATAATTATCATGTGATGATTGACAGATACCATACAACAACAATGGTTCTTGGCAACGCAATGTGAAAATACGTTCGTTATTATTTATGGGTTTTTTTCCATGTCTGATTGTTACCAATTATGAAAAAAAAACTACCAACAGACCTATCTACAAGCACAAATTGACAGATTAATGGCTACCTACATAACGTACTATACACACACACACACAATGTATATGTATATATATGTATAAAATCACATACACGACTTAGAAAAAGGACCCGCCTGGACATGGCGTGGGGCCCGAATGCATCTCTTTTGGCAAAGCCTTTGGGTTGCCCTCCTCTCCGTCCCGCAGAGGAGGACTTTGTACGTGGGATCACAACCCCCTATCCTCACTCTAAGGGGGTTCACATACCCATATGTTTGCTTTGAGGTGTGGTGATTGCAGGGTGATATGTACCTAGTATCAATAAAAGACTTATTAGGTCCCTTATTCTAGCCTGCTCTTGGCCTTATCTATGGCGGATAATGCCAAACAGCAAGCTTTTCAAAATGTTTTATCCCAGTGCCTTAGATACAGTGTCTCTACTGACTGACAGCATGGATGGCAACGCAATGTGAAAATACGTCATAAATCTAGTCCCAGACCATCCTTAACACTTGAATATAGTTAAGAAATCGCAAGTATTCTTGGTACTATAATGATGAGATCACAGAAGACAACCACAGACTAAATATGTGCATTCAGAAGCACATGGGGGTCATAGGACCCTTAAGAATCTCTCTCCCTAGGGAGGTTTTCGGGGATATCTAAGAAACTGTCAAGAAGGGCAGGCAAGGAAAGTGGCTGGCTTTTACAGAGCTTTAGCACCATGTCAGATGAGCCACCAATTTTTCATCCCCAAGATGCACATACTATGACCCACAATTTGAAATGGCAAACTGGCACTCGAGTTCTCTAAAAGAACTGGTAATGCTAGTCTAATAGCAAGGTTGAGGTAACGTTCAATCAAGCACGATTACCTTCATCAGAAGGCAACTGTTGACTTGTATATCATATAAGGCCAGATTTTACCAAGACAAGTTATGATGGGTTATCATACCCAATTATTCCCTAACCTGGACAGCTAGGTTAGCTTGTCTTTTTCTAACTCTTTAACAATCCCTAGGAAACTTTCACCCTCCCCTGCAGGTGGAAGAGGGCTGACAAAGTCCCTATCCCTAGAAACAAAGGAGGCATTATCTCATTTTTCCTCCTCAACTGTTTGGGGAGACGATGAAGAGAATAGTACTAAACCAGCATGCACTATCCCACCCTGCTCGTCACGAAAAACTCACTGCCTCGCTCATTTTTTTGGCCGCTTTATTTTCTCTTGTGAGCGCTATCCCTGGATCCTCAGGAGTGTCTTTAGGCGAGCCCACACCATATGATCCAGTCCTTCACCTAGGTGATTCCCCTTCCTCCTTCCCGTATACTTCTTTCCAGGAATAGTGGATAAATAGAGCTGGACGCTGTTCCGCCTCTGTTCTCGATAAATGCTCTACATCACATTTCTCAGGCCGTTACATATTTGCATGCTTTTCTGCATCAAAGGCCACCAAGGGCAACTTTCCACACCACACCTCTCCTATACGAACTCTGGAGATAGCCTCTCTCTCAGATCATGAAAGGCTTTATGTCATCTGCACTGGCAAAAAAGTCTTGACGCCGCTTAGTAGGGGATGACTTACGCGGTATAGCAGGTCTGGCATCTCCATTCCTGATGAAATGTCATCGCACATAAGGATTGAGATATTTTACTCAATTCCACGGCGTTTTAAGTCCCACCCTATGTTTTTACAGGTGCTAAGCAGCTTCTGGAAGGCCTTTCAGTTTCCATAGACTGCCCATCCTTTCCGGGCGATGGAGGAAGTACAGCTCCAAGGGGCTGAGTGGCCGCGTCAGCATCTAGTGTCATTAGCGGCGTATTAAAAATATAGCGATAAGGTGAGGCTTGGGGCCGAAGCCCCAGGTCATACACCACTATGATAAAATATTGTGGCGGCAGAGGTAAAAATGAGTTAATGATTATAACAAAATATGTTTTATGCCAAAGGTTATTGAGCGCTGCAGGTTAGTATGGTAGTGAAAAGGATGAAGAGGGAAGAGCAAACGCCGTTCAGAATTGACACTAAGCCAGCTTTTCACCCTTTCAGCACGGCTTTCACCCTTTAGGATGTGGTCAGATGAGGAAGAAGAAAGTGAAAAGGAGACAGAAGACCATGCAAAGTTAGTTGAGACGAGGGCTGAGGTCCAATATAGAGGTAATCCCCTGCATTGGGCCTCCGTCTCCGTCTCCTACGCCCTCCCACCCCACCCCCCACGCACACAACGAGAAAGGGATTAGAGGGGCTATTTATTTACTGCTTAAACTATTGGGGTATGACTGATGTTTTAGATTAATACTTGCATTCTTGGAATTGACACTGTTTTAGATGCTAATCCGTCACTGTGTCGTTTATTCTTTGCTTATAAAAAAGGCTTTTTTTGTACGATTTTCTTTACTTTTTGATTAACATTCCTTTTACTGATATATTTCTTGAAGTATCGGGGCTATATAAGACGTTTATTTTGTCATTATCACATCCGTATCACCTACACCGACTGGCTAAATAAGTTTCAATCTCAATCTCAATCTGAATCCTAGGTGGAAAGCGTCATTGTTTACGTTTGAGAACGCCGGGCTGGGACGATGGTTCTCTACGGGAGGACACTGAGTGTAGTATGACCAAAGACTATGAGTATGACCAACCCCCACACGCGTCCGGTGTGACCGTTGCTTTATAAGGCCGCGGCAATTCTGCACGCAACATGCGACGAGGTGCGCGGCAACGCCATATATAATCATATATATATATATATATATATATATATATATATATATATATATATATTACACACACACATATATATACATATATATTTAGATATGTCGTTACGTATGTTAGATATATGTATACGACATGTATATTACATATGTACACACACACACACACACACACACACACACACACACATTTATTTATTTATATATATATATATATATATATATTATATATATGTATATATATATATATATATATATATATATATATATATATATATATATATATATATATATATATATATATATCAGTTTGACGCATACAGGGTCATACACTAATAAGCATAATTCTTTCAAATACTAATATCAAAAGCTTCATAAGGAACAATCAAAACAAGCCCCAAGGAGATATACACACTAAGGAAAACAAATAGAAGGACGCACAAGAGATTTTTAAAAAGCGAAAATTCTCCAAGCGAAATGCAACCCACTGCATGCACGAGCACCTTGCACGTGAGTGGGTGAACCAGTGTGCGCCTTTCTTTGTGCCCAAAGGGTCTACAGCCCCTGCGTGCCCATGCTTACACATTTATGAATAATTTATGCACATAAAAATGTCTCGTTCTTGCTTTTCTTTCGACATCCTGTTATCATATTTTCTCCCCATTTCCTTTATGAGGAGAGAGAGAGAGAGAGAGAGAGAGAGAGAGAGAGAGAGAGAGAGAGAGAGAGAGAGAGAGAGAGAGAGAGAGAGAGAGAGAGAGAGAGGGGAGAGAGGGGGAGAGGGGGGAGAGGGAAGAGATAGGGAGGAGAGAGAGAGAGAGAGAGTGGGGGAGAGGGAGAGAGAAGAGAAGAGGAGAGAGAAGGAGAGAGGGAGGAGAGGGAGAGAGGAGAGAGGGAGAGGGAGAGGGAGAGAGAGAGGGAGAGGGAGAGGGAGAGGAGAGGGAGAGGGAGAGAGGGAGAGGGAGAGGGAGAGAGAGAGAGAGAGAAGAGAGAGAGAGAGAGAGAGAGAGAGAGAGAGAGAGAGAGAGAGAGAGAGAGAGAGAGAGAGAGAGGAGAAAGAAGAGGAGAAAAGAGGGGAGAAAGAAGAGAGAGAGAGAGAGAGAGAGAGGAGAAAGAGAGAGAGAGAGAGGAGAAAGAGGAGAGAGGAGAAAGAGAGGATAGAGAGAGAGAGAGAGAGAGAGAGAGAGAGAGAGAGAGAGAGAGAGAGAGAGAGAGAGAGAGAGAGAGAGAGAGAGAGAGAGAGAGAAAAGGTAAGCGGTTTGACTAGAACTTCTGAAGGTCTTTCGTGTGACCTTGAACACTCAGAAGAAGCCATATCGTCTACGCTGAGAGGAATCCATTCAGGGCGTAAGCTTCTGCGTGTTAGCTGTTTCGCTATGGGCGTTTCTGCTCTTTTTATGCCCTTTTATATGCCCTTTTACCGCCCTCTCTTGTGTCTGCTTTGGCTGTGCGTGCAG
>NW_020869705.1:65000-70000 GCF_003789085.1 Penaeus vannamei | reverse complement strand
CACACACACACACACACACACACACACGCACACACAGTTTTTTTTCATAATGTACCTCGCACAAGAGATTATTATGGAGATTAGAACAGCTGGTGGAGTGCAAGGCAAACTCCTCGAATGGATGAGACTTCCAACATGAAAGACAAATGAACATAGTAATTAGAGAGAGACTTACTATGTGGAGACGAGGAGTTTGCGGAGTATTTCGAGCATTAGTCTTGCTGTCGATTATGTTATTTTTTAGGATCAGACATAAGCCCACATAGCAAGCAATCTGAATATGTTTGTAGACTCAAAAATACAAAATATGCACAAGAGACGACATGTCACGCCAGTGCCTCCAGAGGGATATCGAAAATTTATCCACATGTGGAGTTGTACTTGGAAGATGGAATTCAGTACTAATACGTGTTTATGTATATGCATACTAATATATGCGTATGCTGTTCGACTATGTTACGAGAAGGGTAAAGTTAAATAATGATGATTTTATCATCTTGAACATAAGAAGAACAAGACGACAGTAAATAGGTCAAGGTAAAAAGAGCCGACAGACATGTCAAAGAGTTCAGTTTTTCAAACAGAACCTTTGAAACATGGAAAAATCTCCCAAAATAACGTTGGGTGACCAGAAATGTACAACATTCTAAAGTTTTATAATACCTCCACCCTTTGATTAGCAAAACTTAGCTAAGTCATTGGAAAAATATGCCCTTTTCAAATATAATGTATATATGCTCCTTGACCTCATATATGATGTCAGATTTATATTTTTGTTCACATATTTGCAATTGCGAGTTGTAACTTATTGGCAACATTATCGGTTCCAAAACCAATATTTGGTATATATCATACAGCTGAGAGAAGCAGTATTGAGTTTTAAATGATTTTATTAGTCATAGGAAGTTTACCTGGCTATGAATAGAAAAATGAAATATTTTTGCATCAGATTTTTTTTTTTTTACATTGTAGTGTATAGAAAATACAAAATTTTCATTAAAAAATGCGAATTCCATGCAATAAACATAAGAATACATATTCTTTATCATACGCATTTTGACATGCCTCACAAAGTAAACAAGTATCGTTCTCACCGCAGAAATCAGTGTACGGGCACATTACCTTGCCAATGTTCTACAGATTAGCCGTTTGGCTATATGTATGTATATGAAAGTAGGTAAACTGTAAGGGCATATATATATAACATTACAAAAAATCTTGTGGAAGTATTTGGGTACCATATGGTATATGGAAGTAGGAATCTAATTACCCATAATGTAATTATGTCGCCACTTGCTTTCGAAATTTTAAGTTGTCATACGGATACACGACATTTTACATCATTGGGAGTATAACTAGGGAGTAACTAGGTAGGAGTTCAGGTTCCTCTTTTCTATCCCTAGTTGCACAAAGCCCACTCAGAAGCTCTCTCTCTGAGATATGAATGTGTATGGAAGATCAGAGCTGCCAACCAGCAAATGGGACAGAGGCAGGTCATCAGAACCGCAAGTGTTCCCAAGGTGTAAGAAATCATCATCAGGAGGTGGTAGTGGCCTGCAGACAGTGCCATATGGCTACTTTGCCATGCACTCATCCATTGTCTTTAATAGTAAACTGCTTTAGAAAGAAATAGGCCGTGGAATTTGGTGATGACATATGGCAATAAATCAATAAACATAGCGATTCTCTCGTATTGAGACCACTAAAAACACACACGTACACACACATACATACACAGATGCATACATATACATATATACCCATATATACACATAGACATATAAACACACATAAATACATTACATATATATACATACACATACATACAATACACATATACATACACATATGCACACATAATATAATGATGATGATAATAATAATCATTAAAGCATAAAGTTATACTGACTGTTCAAATCAACATATAAGAAAAGCATTCAGCAGCGAATGAATTTACTAATATCTGGATGGATTTATACATCTATACATACGAACATACATACATACATACATGCATATATATAATATATAATATATATATATATATATATATATATATATATATATGTATATATATATATGCATATATATATATATATATATATATATATATATATATATATATATATATATATATATATTAATATATATATATATATAAGTATGTATGTGTATATATGTATATATATGAGAGTATGTGTGCGTGTGTTTCTGCAAGTGTTATTTTGTCTACGTGTGTGTCTGTGTGTGCTGGAGCTCCCTGATGGGCGCACGAGGAAGGCGAAATGAAAAAGTGATTCTCGATCTCTCAAACAGCTCGAGCGAATTCTCAGTCACGAGCCTACAGCGCAGGAGGCTTGGCATAACTCGCTAACTCCTTCAAGCATGACTCGCGATTCACCCGGCCATGAGTCGGCTCTAACCCCACTCACCTTGACCTTCGCGTGGGAACGGTTTATGCAACGTTCCTTGGTAAATAGCGGCCGACTCGTGAGTCATGTAGAGTTAAGACACGGTAAGGCACGACTTCACCAGGGTTACGCTGACGCACTCTTCCAATGCGAACGAAACGTTTCATCATCGTTCAACGCAGCCGGTAAAGATTTCTTTTGCAAGCTCATCAAAATATTATTCTTAGTCACGACAAGTCATCTGCATTTCATAGTCTTAAAGCCTTCCTCCCGAGCGTCCAGCCCACCTCAAACCCACCCCAGACCCACCTTTACCTCCACAGCCCACCTTAAACCCACCCCATACGCACCTCTGCCCACATAGCCCACCTCAAACCCACCCCAGACCTACCTACAGTAAGTGCAGTCCCTCTTCCTCACTGGCCACCCTCTCCTCCACAGAAAAAGCTTCAGTGACATGTGGCGCGCTGGCCGATGCCAACAGAACTCGAGTGTCATGCTATCCTTAGTGCCAAACATTCTCTTCAGTGCCACTCCTGGCGGGTCCTTCATGCTGCCGTCTCTCCTTAGTGCGGCACGTGGCAGTAGGTTTATTATGCTTACTTCTGGCACCACGACAGACACCTGTCCACAGTGGCACACCTGTTTAACATCACAAGCTCTGCTTGCTGTGGCGAATGGCTTTTGTATAACAGTTTTGTCTGATATGAAAATAGATGAAAAGATGAGAAGGAGGAAGGGAAAAGTAAAAAAGAAGTAGGTATAGGACGCTTTGTTAAAGAATAATAGAAAAAAGAAGTAATACAATAAAAGGAGTAGAACCAGAAGAAAAACTACTAAAGATTAGAAAAAGAAAAAGAAAAACACGGGGCAGAGGAGAAAGAGAGGAGAGAATAATGAGAATGGAAAAGAGATGAAGTTTACCTCAAGGGCACCTACTCATAACCCCCCCTCCTCCCCCCTCTTCCGCTCCTTCTCACCACGAGGGATCAATAACATCACGTGACGAAGATGACGTCACCACTTATATTTTCTCCTATATTTACCCCTCCTCCTCCAGGGGCCGCTGGGAGGCGTTGCGGCTGAGCATCAGAAATGTCGATATGAAATGCGTTTCCAGTTGATTGCTACTGACTTTAAAGGTGTCTGCACGCGCGTTCCGGTTTACTCGCGTTGTCAGAGAGATGAGGTACAGGGTTTTCTCGTATTACCTGTTTCTGATCGTTTTTTTTAAACAATGAAAAAATAGGAAGAAAAACATGGAATAACACTAAAGCATTAAGTACATACATTTCTATTCTCTTTATACTCCGTGGACAACGGTAGAATTGTGAAGCCCTTGTTATAGGAAAGATGTATTGAAGTATTATTAAATAAGTATTACCTATATAATAAGTGTTTTGAAAATAGCAAAAAAACTATTTTCAAAACACTTATTATATAGGTAATACTTATTTAATAATACTTCAATACATCTCTCCTATAACACGGGTTTCACAATTCTACCGTTGTCCACGGAGTATAAAGAGAATAGAAATGTATGTACTTAATGCTTTAGTGTTATTCCATGTTTTTCTTCCTATTTTTTCATTGTTTAGATATACAAACTTTGAATTACTGCTCTGCCTTCGCCAGGGCAACAAGATTTTTACGAAAGCACCCATGCCTGACTAATATGAGAATTGAAGTAAACAACTTTAGTTCTCCGAAACACACACGCACGCCCACACACACATACACATTCAGACACACAGACATGCACAAACACACGCAAACACATACGTAAACGAATATAAACACAAACACACGAAAAACACAACACACACGCTTATGCACACACATAAACACTAATAAACACACATTCCTACTGACGACTACACATATGAACATTAATAAACGCAATTGTACAAGCTTACACGAACCCAGACGGACTGCTAGAAAAAATCCCTTCTTCTGCCTTCTGCGGAACGTGAAAGAAGACCGAGACATTGAAAAGTGAAATAGAACAAAAAAGATGGTTAAAGAGCAGGAATTCAGATACGCACTAGACTCTCTCTCTCTCTCTCTCTCTCTCTCTCTCTCTCTCTCTCTCTCTCTCTCTCTCTCTCTCTCTCTCTCTCTCTCCTCTCTCTCTCTCTCTCTCTCTCTCTCAAACCACCAAGACATCAGGACCTAAAGTTCGTGATGATCCCGCGAGAAAAATGATTTATTTAAAAAGGAGAAAAAACTTGCTTGCAATGCCGTAAACGCCTTCGCTAAGCGAAAGGTGCAGCACGTATTCAGCGGCAGATTCAAGGCGGGGAGGCGCGTGGGAGGCGCTTAGTGTGACGGAGTGCGTGGCCACAGGAGAGTGAAGCACGATATAGAGAAATAATTTAGTTAATTTAGGCTACGGTTGCACTAACAGTGGTAATGGAAACAGTGTGAATTCTCTAATAAAAATGTGTCCTAATTTTCCTTTCTCGGACCCTGAATCCCCTGCTTATTGCTGATGTCATGCTTTCAACATTAATCAAAATGAAATTGCTTAAGTTTACTCCAAAATACGTGTTAAAGGCATTTTCATTCGGCGTCCCCTCGCTGCGCAAT
>NW_020869705.1:17500-20000 GCF_003789085.1 Penaeus vannamei | reverse complement strand
CGGCGCGAGTGGCTCCGGGAGATTTCACACACGCTGTTGATGTGTGGATGGGCGCGCGAGCCAAAACGTTGGTCGGTGGACTGTGTCATTAGTCCGATGACACATCTCCCAAGCAAATCGTCTTACTTTGAAGTAATAGGCAATGTATACAAAACATGAAGCAAAGTTTTTGGTGTGCGACTAAGATCTACTTTTTTATCTATTGCCCTCCGGACTATCATCATTCTGGCATGTATGGGAGGGCTTCATCCTCTCACTCCCTCAGACTTATGCCTATGAAGATAAGGGCGGATCCACAGTTGTATATACATATCGGTATCATGTGCACTGTTATATATACACTGTATAGAGACGTAATGGCATAACATCCACTCGCACATGTGTACGTAGGCATCATGCGAATGTCCACTTGAATCTAACAAACGCCCACGGCGAACCACACCCGCCCACACGTACACCTGTATATTTAAACGACGTTATGTACACAGCGATGCGCGCCAGCGTCGAGCCCACTGCCATGTGCACGAGGCAGCGGTAGGGACGGTCAGGTAACGGCTTCGCAGAAAAAGCTGCGTGCAGGTCGTCCGCGCTGCCCCGGGGACTGCGCGGTGGCCGCTCCCAGCTCGGCGGCCATGTCGCCTCCGTGTCACCTGTGTGACCTCTGTGAACAGGTGTCTCAGCCCAGTCCGTGCCACATGCCCGGGCATATCTCGCTGTAGTCCACATCGTAATACCGCGTCACCAGTGGCATCCCCGTTACTCCGCTGTGCCACCTGTGCCACATCCTCCGTCACGCCACCCGTGTCGCACTTTTCGTCATAGCACTTTGCCCTGAGCCGTCTTCCAGCATCGCTTCCCCGTCACCTCTCTCCATGGCCATGTATATGCCAAAGGTATTCTGGGAAGGCGGGCATGGTACTTGGTCCGGGGCGGGTACAAGGGCATGAGCGAGTGTACATAAGTATTGCATGCGAATGCAGGAGTGGGATGATACAAGGTTTTGCACAGGGCGTGTGGACAAAGGCGTTTAGGCCGAGGTGTACGTGTGTGGGCAGTGGTGTGTGGGCACCTGGTCATGGCGCGGCGGGGCAGGCCGGAGGAGCAGGCTTGGCAGGGGCGAACCGCTCAGTGTTGACTGTGTCCGTGTGGGAGAAACGTCTGGAGGATCACTAACGCTGCACTTTCTTCCACGGGATCTGTTGGTTAGTTTTGCGCGAAGCATTGTGTTCTGAGGAACTGCCCTGTGGCGAGGAGTCGAAAGGAGTGACGTGTGCCTGCCGCCACGAAACGGAATGGCGCAGTGCTAAAATATATGACGTCTTGCATCATTCTTCAAAAAAATCACGATTGCGTTGTAAAACGTAAACACATTTTATTTAGTCGATTTCGCATCCGCTGATACTCACCAGGTGGTCCACCGAGCCACGTTGCAGCCCGGGAGAGAGAGGAAATGCCTTTTCCTGGCCGCGCCGACGTCGATTCGTGGTATTGCAGCCGAGGATAACGATGCCTGGAAGTCGGAAAATGCCTGTGGTTCTAATGTTGCGTAAGAGCCAACGGGGAAAAGAAAATAGATTAAGACAACACCTGTATTTGAAACTGAAGTTGATAATGAGTTGAAGGAACGTGCTTGGGCGAAGGTGACACATGTGTGGTTTGGGTGTGTGTGACGCGTCGATGTGACGCTGTGCCGCGCCCGCGAGAGGAGGATCAGGGGACTTTAAACGGCAAACTGCTTATTGGTTTTCTATGGGCAGAATGACGAGGTTGTATTCTGTAAGTGGAGATAATGATAATGAAGTTGTCCCGTTATAGAGTGACAATAATATCTATCATTAAGTGGAGAGAGATGCCAGTTCAGTTTCACGTTATGTGGAGGAAATGGAAATTCATGTTATGGGAAAGTGAAAAGATTTGCACTTTCAAACGAGAGCGACAAGGTCACACATGAGGGAGAAAGTCGATTCACGTCTTTCTCCAATAGCATTGTTATTAGAGGTTATTGTCCCTCCTTACACAGTGCATTCACAATCTTATCAAGATAAAGTGTGTGCAGTAAAAGGCGTCACTCTTAGATGTGGCAGTGCGTGATATTTCAAGACATGCTGCGTCTTTTTGTGCTGTGGCCCCAAGTGGCACACCCGTCGCGTGCTTTATTTGGCACCGGGGAGACTTCTACAAACGCAAAGTAGTTATCTAGACGAAAAATAGTAATGGGACAAGTGGCGAATATGCATAGCAAAATATGATAAATATAACGTGGCGAACTTATATGTAGATAAAGAATGATATATGACTATGGACTTTTGATACATACATACTTAGTCATATATAATATCCAATACAATATATGTATACAACCCACACACACACACACACACCCACACCACACACACCAACCACACCACACACACACACACACACAACACACAACACCCACACACACACACACACACACACGCACACACATACATATATTATAGATTATATATAAATATAG
>NW_020869704.1:1038306-1041617 GCF_003789085.1 Penaeus vannamei | reverse complement strand
TGCCGTTACAGCGATGAAAGAGGGCAGATGCGAGGGCAGCCGCTGCTCGCTTATCCTGCTGGCCATGTTTGGAAGGCGGGGGGAGGGGCACGGGAAGCCTGGGGCTTAGGCATCGCGGCGTTTCCTAGGAGGCTCTGACTCACCTGCCTCATGGAACACAAAACGCATCGTGGAGAATTTGAGCCACTGACGGGAACTTTTGAGCGAAATCCTGCGCGATTTGACTTCTCTTTTAGTTGCCCAGAAACTTTTGGAAAAAACAACGAAGCGAAATCTACCATTGTTAAGTAAAGTCAACACCAAATCTCCGGACGTTTTGGGTTAAATAAGACTCGATTCCTCTTCAGGTGGATGAACCAACGATTTTATTTATCTTTTTTTTTTTTTTTACTGTGGTTTCGATGCATTGTCTTTGGTTCGAATATCGCTTAAAGTCTGAGTTGGCGTTTAAGAGTCCTCTGAGTTGCTGATGGACTTCAAATGACGCCAGGAATTCTCAAGGGTGTTTCTGGATGCAGCTGAGGATCCTGTAGTCAGATGTCGGAGGAATTTGAGATTGTGAGAGATTACAGATTACAAAGTTACGTTTAGCCGTTCGCTGTGGGTGATATCAGTGATGTTGGTAATTACGTATCTTGTTAGTTACCTTGATTTCCCTGTTCGTTTCGCAGTAAATGATTAATGTTCTCGTATCTAAAAAAAAAGAAAAGAAGATCGAAGGATCAAAAAGAAAGAAAGAAAAAAAAAAATCTTCATCCTCTCTCCGCCCCATCTCTCTCCCTTCCCTCCCTCTCTCTCTCTCTCTCTCTCTTCTCGTCCTCTCTACTCTTTCTCTCTCTCTTCTCCTCTCTCTCTCTCCTCTCTCTCTCTCTGCCCTCTCTCTCTCTCCCTATCCCTCTCTCCCTCCCTCCCTCTCTCTCTCATCTCTCTCTCTCATCTCTCTCTCTCTCTCTCTCTCTCTCTCTCCTCTCTCTCTCCTCTCTCTCTCTCTCTTCTCTATCTCTATCTATCTCCCTCCCGCCCTCCTCTCGCTCTCTCTCTCTCTCTTCTCTCTCTCTCTCTCTCTCTCTCTCTCTCTCTCTCTCTCTCTCTCTCTCTCTCTCTCTCTCCCTCCCTCATCCCAGACCTCCAGCCAGCCAAACGACGAGCGCAAACAGCCCCAAAGCAAACAAGGCGCGCGGGCAGCAAGTCGATCGTCAAAGCAGCTTAATCCTTGAGATCTTCCCGAGAATCCCTATATCACTCGCGAGATTCCACACTTCGAATGCACAGCCGAGAACTGGTCCCCTTCGCTTCAAAAGGATAAAATCACTTTACAGAAAATGACGAGGGAATCTTGCAGGTATTTGGCTATCAAACATGCCACGAGAAACGCAAACGAACAGGTTTTTATTCTCTTCATGGTAATAGAACGAGAATATATCTGACGAAGAAATACTTTTAAGGTTGCCACAAGTCTTTTTTAATGGTGGGGATAGATATGTTACCACACCATCTTCAGATAATTACAATATGTTGATGCAAATGAACCCAAATGCAGTTTATTACTTCTGGAAGATAATGGCTGGAACATGTAATTTATAAATCTAATAAATGGATAGGCTAAGTACGAATGAGAGGCCTAATTACTCGCATGAACTACTCGAGGAAGCGGAACAGTTTGCGAAAACCACGAGGACTCAAATGCCGCGACCTTTTCCACAATATTCCGATGATCCTTTTATAACAAGGAGCTCTGTTTCTGTCCCTCTGCGTACCTGGCCGTCTACCTGAGTCTGGTCCGCTCTCTCTCTCTCTCTGTCTGTATGTCTCTCTCTCTCTCTCTCTCTCTCCTTTCTTCCTCTCTCTCTCTCTCTCCTTTCTCTCCTCTCTCTCTCTCTCTTCTTTCCTCCTTCCCCCTTTCCTTTCTCTCCCTCCCCCTTTCCACTCTCTCTCTTCCTCCTCCCCCCTTTCCTCTCTCTCTCCCTCCCTCTTTCCACTCTCTCTCTTCTCCTTCTTCCTCTCTCTCTCTTCTCTCCCTCCCCCTCTCCCCTCTCCCCCCCTTCCTATCTCCCTACCTCCTTATTTCTCCAGAGGTCAGACACCCGGAAGATCAGAGACCAGAGGCGGCAGATATTATCGCAAAGCGTAAGCCTGCTAACTCCTTCCACCCCCTTCCTCCCCCTCCCTCCCCTCCTCTCGGCCTCTCGGATCAAGTAACTTCCCCTTCGGTTCTCGTTATCTCTCTCGTCGCCTCTCCTTCCCATCCATCAGTAAACCCGACGTCTGTCTCCTCGTCACACATCGCAGCGTCACACTCGGGCGCGTGTGGTTTACTCGGCGATTTCTCACTTCAGCCTCAGCGACCCTTCTTTTTCGCTCCTTCGTCGTCCTTTTGTTGGTTCAGCCTTTTCTGTGTTTGTTTTTCATGTTTCCCTTTGTGATTTCTTTGTTTCTTTCGCAGTGTTTTTTTTTACATTTTTCGTTCTTTGCCTCAGTCTTGATTTTCTTTCTGCTTTTCCTGGTAAGAAGGAACAAATCGACAGAAATTCGGATCGAAGAGATCACTACTCAAAGGTCGTTGAAATCTCCAAATAAAATCCAGCCTACACATGCGCTAATCCCAATCTGTCACTCCATCAGTAAAACGCACCCTTGAAGTAAAACTAATCCTTCTCTATCCTATCCCCTAATCCTTCTCCCTTCCCCCACCTCCTTTATCCCTAACCCACCCCTGTCACCTGGTCCCTGCCAAGTTTCAGGTTCCCGAGTGGTGGAGGAATCTGGCTGCAAGAAGGACATCGGCATCATCTCTCTCTCCAACAGCCTCCTTCGCCGGGATGTCACTGACCTGCAGTGTGGGCGAGAGGGGGGGAGGCATGAGGGGAGAGCAGAGGGAGAGGGGAGGGGGCGCGAGGGGAGACCGGAGGGGGCAGGGGAGGTGGGTCGCCTGGAGGTCACTTATACCCTTGATTCTTTTCTTGAAGGTGGGTGAGTGTTGGTGGGTGAGTGTGAATGTGGATGCAGGCGCGGAAGCCAGTTTGGATGAGTATGGCCGAAGCTGAATGTGGAGGACTTTGTAAATGAATGGGACGAGGGTCATTATGAGTAATATCTGAATTTGAATGAGTAAGTGTTTGTATCGCTGTGCATGGAAATGAGAACACATAATGGAAATGAGAACACATAATGGAAATGAGAACACATAATGGAAATGAGAACACATAATGGAAATGAGAACACGTACCTGTATCTAAAAGAAAATAGCAAGCGAGCGAACTAACTGGAGCAGCAGCGACCGGTACAGTTTTACGAGAGGTCTAAAACCAATA
>NW_020869704.1:993306-998306 GCF_003789085.1 Penaeus vannamei | reverse complement strand
GCTCGAAGCATAAGTTCGTGCGCCGCTCATTCACACCTTTCGCGCAGTCTGCGCCACCCACACGAATGCCACAGTTTACACACTCCGGATTATCCGCATAGTTGCTGTATTATGCTGAGCCGCCCCATTTCGCATCGGGCGCCGGCCCAGGCAACGCGGCCGCCGCGCCAAGCACAGCCCGTGCCAGAGACACCCGCCGCTCGGGTCGGGTTGCGCCACCGCGGGTACTTTCACTGAGAGGCCGCGCAGGTGTAGCCGCGTTGTGTAACCTCACGAATGCCGCGATCGCTGTACACATGGCGGCAGGTTTCTGTACATTTGCTGTTTATGAGGGCGATGCTGTGCAATGCTCTTGTTATCACTGGGAACTTTACGCCAATATATGTTACTCTTTGTTGAGTTCCGACGCGTAGCATATAGGTAACTGAATAGGAATAACTCAAACAAACAAACACACAACACACACACACACACACACACACACACACACACACACAACACACACACACACACACAAACACAAACACACACACACACACACACACACACACACACACACACACACACACACACACACACACACACACACACACACACACACCACACACACAGTATCTCCGCAAGACATTTCAGAATTGCGGTTAAAAGGTTCCTGCAGGTCGGTCGGTGGGTGGGCGCTTGGCTGAGGATGACGGCGTGGGCGGGAGGGCGGAGGTGAGGATGAGGGGGGGTGGATGACGTGTGCAGGAGGGTATGGGAGGGAGGGCACGGGAGGGGGAGAGGATGACGAGTGGAGGGGGTGGGAGGGGGGGGCGCAGGGGTGGGAGAAGAGCGGTGTCGCGGGTATCGCAATAAGTCGCTGGAGCGTTGCCGGCCTTCCGCTCAAGCTCCTTCGCGAAACTGGCCACCTGCGAGCCATCTGGACGCCGAGCTCCTCGAGGCTCTGCATCCACGAAGATCTTCCTTGGGGACGCAGACAGCAGGCCAAGGAAGAGTCTCCCTTGGCCAAGTCAGGGTCTATGAAGCTCGAAAAAACTAGAAATGCCTTAACGGTTTCTGCTTAAGCTGTTGGAGAGAACACAGGTCCCGCGAAACACATGGCCATGAGAAGGAGAGAAGGAGAAGAAGGAGAGGGGTAGGGAGAAGGAGAGGAAGAAGGAGAGGAAGAAGGAGAGGAAGAAGGAGAGGAGAGAGAGAGGAGAAGGAGAAGAGAGAGAGGAGAGAGAGGAGAGGGAGAGGAGAGGAGAGAAGGGAGAGGGAGAGGAGAGGAGAGGAGAGGAGAGGAGAAGGAGAGGAGAAGAGAAGGAGAAGGAGAAGAGAAGGAGAAGGAGAAGGAGAGAGAGAGAGAGAGAGAAAGAGAGAGAGAGAGAGAGAGAGAGAGAGAGAGAGAGAGAGAGAGAGAGAGAGAGAGAGAGATGATTCATGAAAATGTAGAATAAGATATCAAAATACTAAAATACTCCTCTACATGAAGGACGTAAAAAACATAAAAATACATCACTCTGAAAGGAATATGAATCACTAAGAGCAAAAATAGCCTTATTACAACACGGAATTAAACAATGAAATGCACAACCTTCTCTTCACCAATGCAGCCGCTAATAATGGTGAGAAAAGATCCTAAGGTTTCAGATTGCATGGCGTCCCAACCACGTCGGCAGACATTTTTTCTTTTTCTTTTTTTTTTTTGTCTTGAGAGGGAAATCGATTTCAGTTATGGTTCCTGCGCCGTCATCGTGCTGATAAGATGGATATGAAATAACTTTTGCACATGCCTTCGTTCCCCCATGCCTCTGGGATTCGCAAAGTTTACATATAGCAAGATCACTATGCTCATCACGCGTTAACAAATCCAGGAGGAATTCTTGGGATTGAATATTATTGACAATTGATAAAGTTAACGCTTTCTCTGGGCTAAATTAAAGTGTACATCTAAAGACATTTGATTTTTTTTTCAGTTACCAGTTACAGTCTGATGTTATTTGAGTTAATCCGCGTTTACATAAGTACCAGAATTACTTTCCGTTGCCATAGTTACTAATGTTGCTCGAATAAAGTTATCATGCTTTTTATGTAAAGTTATCATACTTTTATCACTTACATGTATTTACTATTTGCGAGTAACAGGAAGAGGCGGAGGTGGAAGAAGGAGCCGGTGAAAGTATGTGAAGCAGAAGAGGAGGAGGACAGGAAAGAGACAAAGGAAATGAGATGGAGAAAGTGTAGAAAATGAAAGGCGAGGGAGAAGATTGCGAAAGGAAAAAAAAGGGGGAACTGAAGTAGGGGAAAGAAGGGAAACAGACCAACAAAGAAAAAGACGGGAAAAGAATCAGGAAATGTGTTGAAAAAGGAAAGAGGAAGTAGTGTAAAAAATAAACATGATTAGGAATATGGAGAAAGTAGAAGGAAAAAATCCATATAGAAATACGAGAAAAAAAGATTGGAAAAAAACATTCACGAAAAGCAAAACGCAAAAACGAACCAAGGAATAAAGAAGACGAGGAAGAATCGTGGGAGCGAAATGGATAACGGTGCCGGCAGAGACGCGAAAAGGGGAGAGGGGGAGGCACGGGGGGGGGGGGGAGGTCACAGGTCGAGGCCGATGAAAGGAGGATTGTTGTGTTGTTACTGTGAAGCCGTGTTGCCTCGTGTTACGCTGCGCCCTCTCTTAGCGTGTTGCTGCGGTGCGTTTCGCTGCGTTAGTCGTCTGCCTTCCCGTCGCTGGAGACTTTGTGCTGTTGCTTTTCGTCTTGCTGTTGGAGGCGGCGCTGCACGACGGCGCCGGATCGCTCTTTCACGCCAAACGCTGTATGCAGAAGATATATATATATATATATATATATATATATATATATATATATATATATATATATATATTATATATTATATATATATATAATCTATGTTAATGTTATATTAGCCTTTCTTCTGTCTGTCTGTCTCTGTCTCTCTCTCTCTCTCTTCTCTCTCTCTCTCTCTCTCTCTCTTCTCTTCTCTCTCTCTCTCTCTCTCTCTCTCTCTCTCTCTCTCTCTCTCTCTCTCTCTCTCTCTCTCTCTCTCTCTCTTCTCTCTCTCTCTCTCTCTCTCTTCTCTCTCTCTCTCTCTCTCTCTTCTCTCTCTTTCTCTCTCTCCCTCACTTTTCTTTTCTCTCTCCTCTTCTTTCTTCACTTCATTTTTTACCTCCTCTTCCTCTTCTCTTTTTCTTTCTCATCTCTTCTTTTCACTTCTTTTCTCTCCTTTCTCTTCCTCTCTCTCTCTCCTCTTTTTCTCACTTCCTCTCTCTTCTTCTCTGCAGTCATGTGCAAGAGTCGGGGGGCATGGGGGTAGGAAGGGGGGGGGCTTTAGAAAATGGGAAGCGGCGGCCCACACGATACCCGACAGCTCGATCCCTTTCCTCGACCGCAGACAAAGGGAGGAAAGCTTTTGTTATAAACGGCGGTGGTTTTGGGCCAAATGGGAGGCCCTTATTTGTCAATGGGATGCGGTTGTTTGTTTATTCTTCGGGATGTTCTGTCATTGGCGACATCGGAATTGGATTAGGTTCTTTGCTGTCATTGAAGAAGTTCTAGTGGCTGGAGAGAGGGAGAGGGAGAAGGAGAAGGAGAAGGAGGAGGAAAGGGAAAGGGAGAGGGAGAGGGAGAGAGGGAGGGAGGGAGAGGGAGAGAAGAGAGAGAGAAAATCAGAGAAAGGGAGGGAGAGAGAGGGGAGAGAGAGAGAGAGAGAGAGAGAGAGAGAGAGAGAGAGAGAGAGAGAGAGAGAGGAGAGAGAGAGAGAGAGAGAGAGAGAGAGAGAGAGGAGAGAAGGGAGGGAGGGAGGGAGGGGGGGGGAAGAAGTTGCAAACCTGATCTAATTTTTACCTTTTAAATTTTTCTTTCTACCTTCCCGCATAGTGTCTCATTTTCCCCCTCCCTCTTCTCTCTCAGTCTCTCTCCTCCTTCGTTTCTTTTTCTTTTCTCTCCTTCTCCCATCCTCTTTTCTCTCTCCATATTGTTCTTCCTTTTCCTATCTTCCTTCTCCCCGAGCCTTCCCACATTCCTCTTTTTACCTCATCTCTTCCCTCGTCTCTCTCTTCCCTCTCCCTTCCTCATCCTCCATCCTTCTCTCCCTCTCTCCTTCCTCCCCCTCTCTCCTACCTCGTCCCTCTCTCCTTCCCTCCTCTCTCCTACCCTCGTCCTCTCTCCTTCCCTGTCCTCTCTCTTCCTCCGTCCTTCTTTTCCTCCCGCCCTTGTCCTTCCCGCTCCCCGGCCTTCCCTGAACCCTTCCTTCCTTCTTCCGACCTTTCTCCTCCGCCCTCCTTTCCTCCCTTTATTTCGCTTCGCATTTCCACCAGGTTTTTTATAACTGAGTCACGTGCTCACTTTTCCTCAGATCTCCCGACACAAGATGTGGCCGCTGGTATGGGCGGCGCTGTGGGCGTGGGCGGCCGCGCAGTACATCGGCGAGGAGGGTCTCTCACCCATCCAAAAGACTGCTGTGTGAGTATTTTCTTCTTCTTTCACGCCTAAAAGGAGAGCCTTGTGTTTGTATATATTGTGTATTAGGCGCGAAGGCACACTAACTGCGGCAACCTAACTTGTGTATTGCGCATCATGTGACAAGCTCTCTTGTGCACACCCACATGATGTACGAAAATACATGAAGTAAAGTGTGTGGTAAGTCTTGATTAGATGTTCAGTGTGACCTAATTATGAGCCTACACTTCTACTTTTAGGCCATACTGTATATTGCCTGCAACACACCTTTTTAGTTATATATCTCGATCACACATTCACTGCCAATAAAGTTTCTTACTTCCCCCAGCTCATGATAGCTCTATCGTAGTTTTAGGACATTCACAACTATGACGCATAAGAATGATACCGTTGTAATACTAACACAACACTTATCCAAGGGAGGATAGATGAAGCTGTTTTTAAATGTTATAGGAAAAGTTCAATAAATACACTCTCTACGTGTGATTTGTGTGCCTGTGGTTTCTACCGGACGGTTTTGTTTGCATT
>NW_020869704.1:965806-970806 GCF_003789085.1 Penaeus vannamei | reverse complement strand
GCTGCCTGAGCCTGTGCATCCACATACTGTTTGGTCGTGGCACTGTCACGTTCAGTTATTTGGCTCTGGATCTTTTCCCACTCCTGGCTCCGCTCCTGCCTCAGACGCTCTACCTGTGAGGATAAGCCTGCACACTCACGGATTCTTTCTTCCAGTTGGACTGAAGTGCGCTCCAGAAGGGCATCCTTGGTTGCCAGCTGGTCCTGCAAGCGAGCAGCTTCCCGTGACATCTCTTCAGACTGTCGTCTTGCTTCTCCTAATTTCTCCTTTATTTCAATCATATCTTTCTCCTTCTGTAAATATTGTTCACGCTCATTCTTCAGCTTACTCTCCTTCTTGCCGAGTTTCTCTCCTAGTTGAAGAACTTGATCCTGTAGTAACTCTCTTTCTGCCACTGCATTCTGTAGAGCTAGCTGTGCCTCACCCAACTTCTGCTCTGTCTCATGTAAGGTTTGCGGAAAATCTTGCAGCAGCTTAAATTTGTCCCCGGATTGCAAATCTTTAATCTGTAAGGTGTCAACATTAGGGTATATAAGAAAAAAGAAAAGACTGGAAAACAGTAACAAACAGACTAATCTGATTCTGGAACCAGAATCAAGACAAGGATTAACACTTTCAGCAAGGTCTATGTGAGTTTTTCAGTAGCACTGAGTCTAAACCACAGCATCATTTGCTAAAAATTACTGTCAGCCTAAACAAACCTTAGCTTGGGGGAAGTTAACACTAATGTAGCTAAAATCATAAAAAGTTCTCAAAGGTGGATAAGGGACCATGGCTGAGTCTGCATTGGGAAACCTTGACTTGGATGAGAGACTGGCTGTGCTTGTATGCATACATATCAGTGCCGTGTGTATTAGCCTTCATGGATTTGTGTTCAGTAGTAAACATGTGTGGATCTAAAGGATATAGATAGATTTATATGTATGCTATATGAAACATAAAACCTTGTGAAAAAATGAACTAACCTGATTTTCAAGCTGGGAACATCTATGAGTCAATTTCATATTCTGACTCTCTAGCTCCTTGACTTGCTTCTGCTGAGATTCCAATTTCTTCTGCCTTGACCTCATTCTCTTCTGCAGTTCTTCATATTCCTTTCTCAGTCCAGGGATTTCTCTCTCCTGCTGAGGTTGCTGTTGCTGCTGTTGGAAGCTGTCTCTCCATTCCTGTAAGCAGGAGGTGATGGCTTCTCTAATCACAGAGAGAGTGCTATCTGCCCCTTCACCACCAAGGTTCACTTTTTCCATTCTCTCAACCAGAGAGTTTAGTGTGTCAACATAATTTTGTGTTTCTGTCAACTGATCATGTACAGCACATGAGGGACACTTTTCCTTGCTTCTCTCTCTAAGTTCTTCCTCTTGTTGAGGCTTCTGTCTCCTGTCTCCTCTCATGTCATCTGAGTCTGGGGTTTCATCACTTTCAGATTTTTTGTCAGAACCTGAAGACTTAGTTGTTGATACCTTGTGACTGTCTTTACCTTTAGAGGTTTCTAACACCTTGTGATTATTCACATCAAATCCATCATGATGCCTATGATTAGCACCTTTCTCGGGCATTCCCTCTCCTTCATCAGTGCCTGATACCTTCCTTTCTTTTGTTCTCTGAATTCCTTGACTCCTGCCTTCTCGATCTCCAGCTGCCTCATCCTCTTGATCATATCCTACTCCTGAAAGTTGTACTCTTTCAGGACTTTTACTTCTGTACTCCTGATGACTTTTATGGCCATCTGATATCAACATATCTCTCTTGAGTTTGAGAACTTCATCTTCAAGTTCTCTAGTCCGCCTGGCATGTGCTTCCTCTGACTGAATCATGTTTTCCCGCATTTCCTCAAATTTATCCTTATAGCCCTGAACCACCTGTTCATACATCTCACGTGTCTCTGCCAGTCGCCTCATCCACTCCTCTTCCACAGCTGCTGTGATGGGTCTCTCATCTGATGGCTTAAGATTTGTGCTGTAAACATCCCGCAGAGTTTTGTGCAGGGTGATGTTCTCTTCCTTGAGCGCCTCCATAGCTTGCAGGCGCTGTTCATATTCAACCATGTGTCCATCCTTTCTTGCAACCTGAGGCAATGTACGATGAAGATTAAGAAATACTCCTCTACACACTAGGTTACTGACAATGAGAGTGCATGTATGCATGCACTGTCCATTGTGATTTTGTTTCTAAACTTTGTGTATATACTGATGGCTTAAGAAGTATTTAGCCACCAAGGAGAGAATCACACGACTTACCTGACTACATCTATTTACTCCATTTATTGAATTTTCATGAAAAAATGGTTTTACCCTTATTACTGTTATCATACTCCTTAATATGATAATGATGATAATAATAACAATAATAATAATAACTACTACAACAACAACAACAATAATAATAATACTTCCACTACTACTACTACTACTACTACTATTACTCCTACTACTATTATTACTACTACTACTACTATTATTTCTACTATTATTACTACTACTACTGCTACTACTACTTCTACTACTACTATTACTTTTACTACTACTATTACTATACTACTTCTACTACTACTACTACTACTATTACTTCCACTACAACTACTACTACTTCTATTACTATTACTACTACTACTACTACGACTACTATCTGTACAACTTCTACTACCACTGCTACTAGTAATAATACTAACAAGTCACTGAAAAAAAAAAATCCCCAGAAATTCAAGGAATGGAGTAAATAGGTAAGATCAAGTATGCCTAGAAAATGATTCCATGCTGACTAAGCATTTATGAATCCATCTATGTGTACTCAAGTCAAAAAGCAAAACAATAATGGACACTATATGTGCCCGACATCATTATGTTAATAACGTTTATAGTATACAGGGCTGGGATCAATCTTGAATATAATTAATTAATTTTCATTTAACAGAAAAACAATCTAATGTTCAGCTAATAATTACAATAAATCTGATTCTTATTTGTGGCATGCCATACGACAAGGAAAGGATAGAAGAAGAAGACAGAGAAAAAGGAAACGAAGAAAATAGAAAAAAAAGAGGGACAGAAGGATATAGGAAACAATGAAGGGAGTAAAGAGGAATGCAAAAGAGGAAAGGGATAAGAAGCAGGGACCAGAAGTAGGTTGTGGCTAGTAGAACGAATAGGAAATAATAGAGAGCACCAGAAAGATTAAGAAGAGAAAAAGTATCATGAGGGGACACAGGAATAGAGAGTGACACTGAAAGGACAACATGGTGCTTCTCACTTCTTCTCGTAGTGCCTCTAGCTCGTGATGGAGGCGAGCCACAACATGGGGTCCAAATTGGGCATCTTCATGATCAGAGTCTCTCAACATTCCTTCTCCTTCACCTGATAACCCAGTCAGACTTTTCAATTTCTGGTTCTCTGCTTCTACCTATAAATAAATAAATACATAAACAAAAGAAAGAAAGAAAGAAAAAAAAAAGACAGCTGACTAACAGGTAAATCTGATTTCCAGTTTGTAGTTCCAAGCTTACCAACTTTCAAGATATTTCTTTATTCTAAATCAATTAATTATAATAGAAAAAGGTTTAGTTTTCTTGGCAACATCTAAACAATTAATTGCAGAAATAGAAATCAGATATGAATTTAACCATTAATGGTGCAGAAAAGAAATGGTATCATAGAAACAAATTAAACCAATTACAATGGGAAATATTTGGGTAAAGTTGGGTATGTCACTCTATGCCTGGGTGATCATCTGGCTCACTAGAGCATGCACCAGTGTGCACTCATCCCAGCATTCTGGACTCAGTTTTATGAATACAGTGAGACATCCCCATTGCCTATGAACATTTTGCCATGACATCTTCATTAGGTTAATGGACTGCAAATATTATATTCTGAGTTACACTACCTTTAACACATACTGAAGCAAATCTTCATATTTCTTCTTCAGTGAAAGAATGAGAAACTCGTCTCTACTTCCCAACTCTCTGTCTGCCCCTAAGCTCTCATGACTCGCTCTTGGTACCTTCTCTTGCCTCTTCAAGCGACGATGCAGTTGGTGAATCTGGAAGTAAAAATTGCTGGGTAGTTATTCAAACAGCCACTTAAAAAAATAATTTTATGAATATTCTATTACTATTAATAAGTAAAACTGTTTAATTTCTCATGGCTTCTGATATCAAATGATGACATATTCTTACATGTAAGATCAGCAAAACACAAGGGATTACCTTCAAACATGCTACAACATATCAGTTTACGGATATAAGTTAAAGTGATAATCTCACAATGACATATGGTAACTGAGATCTACAATTAACTAAAAGTACTTTCATTTCCTCTAAAAGTCATTTAAATTTGTAGAATACAGCAATGATAATCTGAATAAGAAAAACAAACCAATAATTACCTAGATATCCCCTTACCCTCAAAGAAAAAGAAACAAGGAGAGAGAGAGAGAGAGAGAAAAAAAAGCAAAAAAGGTAACACGGACCTTTTTCTTCAGTTTCTTGTTTTCCTCCTCCAAGGCTGAGCTGCTCTTTGCCATCCTACGAAGGTTCTGCAGCTCTTGTCGCAAAGCCTCTTCCTCCTGCTGAGCTTCAGACATACTTCGGTTGAGGGACTCTAGCATTTCTGCTTGAGTCTCTGCAGTGGCCCTTTGCCCTTTCTCCACACTGGGGCCCTGTAGGGAGAAGGGCAAGGCAAAAGGGTTGTAAGAGATATTGGTAAAAATATAAACTTTTGTTGTGAATCAAATTAATATCTAAAATTAGATATATATGAGTAAGAAATTAAATGCTTCTTGACCTCTCTCCTTGGTGAAGATTCTGGCTCTCTCTTCTTGCTCCATTTCTTGATAATGTGACGTGTATCTTTGGACAGCTGGTTGCCTTGACGTACATGATTCAATGCATCCTAAGAGGAAATAGCAAACACAGGTGTAACTCATCTTTTTTCTTGTTAGCAAGGAACTTCATAGACAAATATTCAGATATACACTGCACTTCCTTCCCCTCTCCCAATGTAAAA
>NW_020869704.1:940806-955806 GCF_003789085.1 Penaeus vannamei | reverse complement strand
TACGTCACGTGTCCGTCATGAACTTCATGGGTGCCATCGCTTGAGTTGCCATTCAGAGTTATTTTCGGCAATAACATCGATCGTCTTAGAATTTCCATACGTAGTATTTATTATGAAAATGAAATTGTATATATTTACACAAATGATCAAATATTTTGATAAAGGAAATAACTTATGGTAATGAATATAAAAAAAAACAATATAATTCTACGAGGAATCTTTGAAGTTCAGAGGCTGCGGGCATGGAACTCATATTTCCAGGTTAGTGAAACAAAAATTATATGGTCAGGGTCACACAAGTTGACGTTTTAAATCAAATGTGACCCAGTATTTTAAAGAATAATTATGTACTGAATTTTTCTCAACTACTTTATAACAAAAATAACAAGTATATTTTTCTATGGACCTACTGAACAGCATCCTGAAGAAAAAATGTTTCCCTCCTCCAACGCGATTCAACGCAGCAAAGGGCTGTCCGAGGAAACTGCGCAATGGATATTAATTGATGAATGTCATTTTTGTACTTGAGTGTCATTGAAATAAATATTGGTTTTATAGTTGTTAGAGCAGTTTCGTTACCCATTTTACTGAATATTTCATAAATAATCATGTTTCCCTCATAAGTAAGCCTACTTGTGCCTCGTAATTATCATATGAAGATCAAACTGTATCTTGAGTGTCTGACTATAACTTTCTATAACAGTCACCTTTTCTCCAATCTATAATAAATGAATATCAATTGTCAATTTTTCTAACAATGCAGTGTCTGAATGCAAATTTCAAGGTTTATTTATCCAAATAAAGTTTATATCGGACTGCAAATATTTATGTAATATCTTTAATACTGTCTTCTATATATGCGTAGGGACATGAAGGGTGAATGTTGAATTGATATCTTTTGGATGATTTTGTTGCTTATTTACAGGTATGAGTGCACGACTTGCTTCAAACGCTACCCTACACAACATGCAACAGTTATGTGTAAAGAGAACATTGCACAGAAATGTTTCAAAATACCACAGATTGCTCAGCAATAAAAAAACAACATACTTCAGCTCCCACCCTTTAGATTTGCAAAACTTATTCCCATACGCCAAGAAATACGAGACCAGGATCTTCACATCAACAACAGTGGGCAGAACCATCACTATATCACAGACCAGGAACATCATAAGAATTGATAGAAATTTAAAGAGACAGTCCATTAACTTAAGATTCCAAACAAATCATATTTGAAACATAATGAAATGTGTATAGAAAATACAGGTACGAACTTTCTTACTTTGATATGATGCTAGTCTTAGTTTTCAATTTTGGGAACATTGGGAGGGATAAAGAATTGATTAATAATATGAAAATTTTTTTAATGCCTTGTCTTCGATCATGTAGGTACGTATGAGATGAAGGGAAGGAAAAGGTGGTCTTCAGAAGCATCTGAGAAGTTTATATTATTATTTTTAGAACACTTTAAACAATTAGGAGGCAAAGCAGTGCAGAGATAAAAAAGGCATAAGATAATTAGCATTATGAAAACATTAGGAAGAGTCTCAGTTTCATGAAATACGCATTAAATATAATAGATATTTTGAAACCTAAGAAATGTCTAATAGTTTCTTAAATATAATTACCAAAAACATGACATTACAAAAAGAAAGAAAGAAAAACAAAACATGAAATCTCCCAAATGAGCGAATTTTACGCGCGACATTTCTCTTCTCTCCGACATTTTTACATGAAAACGGTGGTGATGAATAGTGAGTACGACAGTTTTTACTGAACATTATTGTCGCGCCGTCTGGCAGCGGAGATTGTCGTCTTCGGTACGGACACGGTGGATTAGGATCAAACTAAATACGGTATTAAGAGTTAAGGACGCTACTGAAGACGTCCTTCAATATTAAGCTCATGCTTCTGAAGACCACCTTTTCCTTCCCTTCATCCCAGACGTACCTACATAATTGAAGACAAGGCATTAAAAAATTATTCATATTATTAATCAATTCTTTATGGGCGTCTTCTGTACGTGCCATAAAAGTTAATCCAGTATTAAAGTTTAATCCAGATCTCTACTGCGCATGCGCATTGGCAGCGTCCAGGATCAACTTTTAATGTACCTCTAGACCAGGCTTTAATATTAAGCTCATTTTTTAATCCTGCACATGCGCAGAAGGGACAAGTTAATCCCACCAATCATGTACTGTTATGTCACGTGTCCGTCATGAACTTCATGGGTGCCATCGCTTGAGTTGCCATTCAGAGTTATTTTTACACAAATAATCAAATATTCTGATCAAGGAAATAACTTATGGTAATGAATATAAAAATCAATATAATCCCACGAGGAATCTTTGAAGTTCAGAGGCTGCGGGCATGGAACTCATATTTCCAGGTTAGTGAAACATAAATTAAGTAAATTTTATATCGGACTGCAAATCTTTAGGTAATATCTTTAATACTGTCTTCTATATCATATGCGTAGGGACATGGAGGGTGAATGTTGAACAGATATCTTTTGGATGATTGTGTTGCTTATTTACAGGTATGAGTGTATGGCTTGCTCCAAACGCTACCCTACATAACATGCAACAGTTATGTGTAAAGAGAACATTGCACAGAAATGTTTCAAAATACCACAGATTGTTCAGCAATAAAAGGGAAAGAAAAGTGGTCTTCAGAAGCATCTGAGAAGTTTATATTATTTCCTGAACACTTTAAACAATTAGGAGGCAATGTAGTGCAGAGATAAAAAGGAGTAAGATAATTAGCATTAAGAAAACATTAGGAAGAGTCTCAGTTTCATGAAATACACATTAAATATAATAGATATTTTGAAACCTAAGAGATGTCTTTAATAGTTTCTTAAATTTGATTACCAAAAACATGACATTACAAAAAGAAAGAAAGAAAAACAAAACATGAAATCTCCCAAATGAGCGAATTTTACGCGCGACATTTCTCTTCTCTCCGACATGTTTACATGAAAACGGTGGTGATGAATAGTGAGTACGACAGTTTTTACTGAACATTATTGTCGCGCCGTCTGGCAGCGGAGATTGTCGTCTTCGGTACGGACACGGTGGATTAGGATCAAACTAAATACGGTATTAAGAGTTAAGGACGCTACTGAAGACGCCCTATGCCTCCCAATGTTCCCAAAATTGAAAACTAAGACTAGCATCATATCAAAGTAAGAAAGTTCGTACCTCTATTTTCTGTACACACTTCTTCAAGATTATCTGTTTCAAATATGATTTGTTGGGAATCTTAAGTTAATAGACTCTTTAAATTTCGATCATTTCTTATGATGTTCCTGGTCTGTGATATAGTGATGGTTCTGCCCACTGTTATTTATGTGAAGATCCTGGTCTAGTATTTCTTGGCGTGTGGGAATAGGTTTTGCAAATCTAAAGGGTGGGAGCTGAAGTATGTCGTCTTTTTATTGCTGAACAATCAGGTATTTTGAAACATTTCTGTGCAATGTTCTCTTCACACATACCTTGCATGTTGTGTAGGGTAGCGTTTGGAGCAAGTCGTGCACTCATACCTGTAAATAAGTAATAAAATCATCCAAAAGATATCAATTCAACATTCACCCTTCATGTCCCAATACATATGATATAGAAGACAATATTAAAAATATTACCTACAGATTTGCAGTCCGATATAAAATTTACTTGGATAAATAAACCTTGCAATTTGCATTCAGACACTGCATTGTTAAAAGATTTTTCTGACAACTGATATCCAAAAGGTGATTGTTATAGAAAGTTATAGTCAGTCACTCAAGATGCAGTTTGATCTTCATATGATAATTACGAGGCACAAGTAGGCTTACTTATAAGGGAAACATGATTATTTATGAAATATTCTATTTTTTCATGATAACGATCTTATATTTTTAGTAGTAAAATGGGTAACGAAACTGCTCTGACAACTATAAAACCAATCTTTATTTTAATGACATTCAAGTACAAAAATTACATTCTTCAAATAATATCCATCGCGCAGTTTCCTCGGACAGCTCTTTGCTGCGTTGAATCGTGTTGGAGGAGGGAAACATGTTTTGTTAAGGATACTGTTCAGGAGGTCCATAGAAAAGTATCATCATCATCATCCGGAGCTAACGCCGACGGGGGCGCATTGCTGTGTCCACCTTCTGCTTCCACCTTTTGGGATCCCTCATGGCAAGTCGCCAGGCAGGGGCCCGACCCATCTCGAGCTCTTCCTGACAGGTTTGATCGATCTGCCTAAGCCACGACCTCCTAGGTCGTCCCACAGGCCTCCTCCACCCAGGGTTGTCTCTTACAGAGACAACCTGATGGGCAGGATCAGCCTGTGGAAAGCGAGCCAGGTGGCCATATAGCCTGAGTTGGCGATCCCGGATTGTGCAGGTAACAGGTCCTGTGCCAGTCTCATGGTGCAGCCGTTGGTTAGACACATGGTCCCGCCAACAGTACCCCATGATCAGGCGCAAGGACCTATTACAAAAGGCGTCAAGACGAGACTCTAGTGTACTGGATAATGTCCAGGTTTCACTACCGTAGAGCAAAACTGGCATTACCAGGGCCCTGAAAACCCGTAGCTTGGTCCTTCTGCACAGGTACCGGCATCTCCAAATACTCTTGTCGAGAGAGTTCATGACCCCTGCTGCCAGGCCAATCCGTCTGCTGACTTCCTGGTCTGACAGCCCAGAGTTATGAACTGCACTACCAAGGTATGTAAAGCTCTCTGTGACTTCAATGTCCTCGCCGCAAGCACGTACCGACTGAACAGGTTCTCCTAGCAAGTCCCCAAAGTCCTAGATCTTGGTATTGGTCCAGACCTCTAGACCCAAGGGCTTCGCTTCATTACTAAATGCATCGAGGGCCACCACTAAGGTTTCCAAAGACTCAGAATTGCAACATCATCGGCAAAATCAAGGTCTGTAACCTTAATATTACCCAGTGTTGCTCCACAATGACTTTGAACAGTAGCTCTGCCTAGTATCCAGTCCATGCAAGTGTTGAAAGGGTTGGTGCAAGAACACAGCCTTGCCTCACTCCTGAACTGACAGGAAAGAAGCCCGACAGGCCCCCACCACACTTTACAGCACTTTCAGTACCAGTATATAGGTTTGCTATTCAATAATCCTTGTTGGAATTCCTCTCAGTCTCAGGATCTCCCAGAGTGATTCCCGATGTACTGTATCGAACGCCTTCTTGAGGTCGATGTAGGCTGCAAGCAACCCACGTCTGAACTCACGACGGCGCTCTACAATGACTCAAAGCGCAAGGATACGGTCTATTGTGGACTTACCAGGAGTGAATCTAGATTGCTCTGGCCTCTGATGCCTTAGTAGATGGTCTCTGATACGCCTCAGAAGGATGCGGGCAAGAACCTTGCCTGGTACACTGAGCAGTCTGATGCCGCGGTGATTGCTGCAGTCCCATCGGTCCCCCTTCCCCTTCCAGAGAGGGATGATCACACCCCTCAACAGGTCAGAGGGAACGGTACCGGACTGCCAAATAGCAGCCAGGACAGCATGCAATCCCCGCGTCATAGGTTCACCACCAGCCTTTAACAGTTCAGCTGGTATGCCGCAAATACCCACTGCTTTACCACTCTTCAGCTTGGAGATCGCCCAAAAGGAGGGAGTGTCCTCACTAATGGGTGGGTCCAGTAGCAGAATCACGGCACTACCCACATCCAAGTTGACTGTTGGAGGGTCAACCTGATACAACTGCTCAAAGTATTCAGCCCAACGCTCCCTCACCGCAACAGGATCTGAGACGATCTGGCCACCCACTAAGCGAACTGCAGTCACCTGTGAAGAGGGCTTGGAGTTCAGTTTTCTCAGGGCTTGGTATGCAGGACGAAGGTCATTTACTAAGAAATGGCCTTCAGTCTCCTCAGCAAGATTCCTAATAAACTGTTCCTTGTCCCTTCTTAACAGAGACCGAGTTCTGTGCACCTGAGAACGGTGCAAATCCTGATCCCCTGCCAGACGAGCCACACGGCAAGCATCAGTGGCTTCCAGTGTCTCCTGAGAGACTGAATTCTGTCTTGCTCTTGGGCTTTCTCCAATCGATTCTTGGGCTGCATCAAGCGTGAAACACCCTAGGGTGGACATTGGGCCGCAAGGGAGTTTTGAAGTGTACCCGGAGGGTAGCCACAACCAATCTATGGTCAGTACCACAGAACTCAGCACTCCTGTACACCCTGCAGTTCTGGAGAATCCTCCAATGAGTGCTAATGAGAATGTGGTCGATCTCCTTGGTTGCATTACCCGCATCGCTGTACCATGTCCAACGATGTGGGTCTGGGCGCTGGTACCAGGAACCAGAAATCCTCAATTTCTGGGATCTAACAAAATCCCGGAAATGGAGGGAATTCTCGCTGCCGGTATCAACTCCCGAACCATGAGGACCGACTGTCATCTCATAGCCAACTCGATCGCAGCCAGTTACCACATTGAAGTCACCCAGAACAATACGAATATCTCGCCGGGGACAACTGTCTGCCACGGATGCAAGTTTGGCGTAGAACATCTCTTTCACATCAAGTTTACAAACATCGGTAGGAGTGTACACAGCAATAAGAGACATGAAGCCCAAAGACAGCTTCAGTCTCATTACCATTATACGCTCATCGAATGGAGTGACCTCTACCACCGAGGGCTGGAGCTTACTGGAGACAGCTATGGCTACTCCCTGGAGATGGTGACCATCGCTGCAGCCTGACCAGTAATAGGTGTAACCACCTACACTGGTCGTGCCGCTGCCAGGTCTTCTCACCTCCGAGAGAGCAGCCACCCCCACTCTCAGCCTCCCCAGTTCCCTCGATAGCAGGGGTAACCGATCATCCTGACGTAAAGAGCGGACGTTCCAAGCCCCCACCCTGACTTCCTGCCTGAGGTTAACCCTCGGGTAGTCGCTCCGGGTGGACGCCACCTCTGCCACCCCCGCCGACGCTGCCCCACATAAAAGGCGGCAGGCTGCAGGACCCTTCATCCACCTGTGGAGTTCCCTAGGGCTTTGCCCCACAAGCTTCATATTGGGCTGGCGGCTGCCAGGACGCAGGCAGGACGAGGAGCTCCCGTTCCCATTCTGCGCCCCAGCAGCCACCCTCCCAATGGGGCCCGCAGCCCGCCTCTCTCACTGGGTAGGAGGGACATTACCCCTCCACCCAGCATTTCCAATTAAGTGTAACACTGAAAATTTCATTTGCATAAGAAATACTATGTATGAAAATTCTAAGACGATCGATGTTATTGCCGAAAATAACTCCCATGAAGTTCATGACAGACACGTGACATAACAGTACATGATTGGTGGGATTAACTTATCCCTTCTGCGCATGTGCAGGATTAAAAAATGAGCTTGATATTAAAGCCTGGTATAGAGGTACATTAAAAGTTGATTCTGGACGCTGCCAACGCGCATGCGTACAAGAGATCCGGATTAAACTTTAATACCGGATTCACTTTTATGGCACGTGCAGAAGACGCCCATAAGTAAGAGTCTCAGTTTCATGAAATACACATTAAATATAATAGATATTTTAAAAGCTAAGAGATGTCTAAAATAAGGCCTTTTTTCCGGTGCCAAAGAAACTGTCTAACTACACTAGAAAGTGTCGTTTTTTTCATTTGCGACACTTCTCTGGTCCGATCGCGACAGCAACGCTGCCGATGCCCATTCCTAGGAATTGTACTCGAGTTAACGAATCTGATTTTGTTTTTGAATTGTATCAATTAACAAATCACTGGTTTACTAATGTAACATTAGGAAATAACAATAATACAAGTTGTTAGTTATCAACATCAAATTATCAAATTACAAATCAAACGACGGAAAACTATCGAAATCAGTTGAAAATGCGCGGGCCCTAAGCGCCTACCAACAATGGTTTCGAAAGTCACACTTCTTTAAATATTTTGAAAATGACACTATATATTAATTGATATCAACTACATTCAAAAGGATATATAAGTTTACGTGTGCATATTCAATTATACATACATAATAAATAAAATGATTATGTAAAACCTAATAGATTTTCATAATATTCTTTTAACCATTCGAACATATTATGTAAATAAAACATGAGATACTTCCCCGTATATTATTCGCCACGGAACACTTTTGGAGGCTTGAATATTGCCCAAGAGTAAAGCATAAATGATCGCATAAAATGTACACATACAAATGATAAACCTGAACCTCGATCTTCTTAGCCGTAGCCCTATTAACACGAAAGCATATAAACCTTAAAGTCTATATCGTTATATATGGTAGTAATGTATATTTTTGATATTATATTTCTGCATATATATATGTATATATATATATATATATATATATATATATATATATATATATATATATATATATATCATATATATATATGCATGTGTGTATACATATGTGTTTAAGTATATATATGTGTGTGTATACTGTATATATTATGTATGTATGTACACATTTCTGTATGTATATATAAATATATATACATAGAAGCACACATACACGCGCGCGCGCGCGCCCGTAAATACTTTTAAACTAGTACTTAGTGCAACGGTGGATTAGGATTAAACTCAAAACGGTATTAAGAGTTAAGGACGCTACAGAAGACGACCTTAGTGCTGGAATTAATTTAGGCGTTGAGACAGGTAGGTTATTTTCACATGGGTCTTGCTCAAACCTAGAATTCACGATCACTCCTCCAGTAACCATTCACGCACACACAAACACGCGCGCTATTGCGTGTGCGTGTGTAGACCCGGATCATCCTGTCGGCTAGTATAGGCTGCAGCCGAGGGACCCTGACGCTTTACATATATATATATATATATATATATATATATATATATATATATATATATATACACATATATATATATATATATATATATTTTTTTTTTTTTTTCCTTTCTTTCTTTCTTTCTTTATTGGATGAGAGGATATTTTACTGGTATTATAATGGTGCTTCTTAATGAATATTTTCAAAAACAAAAGATATTTATTTCTTTTACCTTCCGAGTCCAGCAGAACCGTTACACACAAAAAAATATGCTGAACTACATGTATAAAGGTAAAATAACGTTGAATTAGAAGACTTTTTATGAGAAACGACATCAAAATGCTAATGAACACTAGCACCTACAGCAAAATCACATGGCTCACAGAACTGGCAGACATCCCACAGGAGTACTACTCGTTCTGTGAATGAAAGGATCGGAATTGTTTTTAGTCATTAATCGATCAAAGTGAGGAGCCTGACAGGTCTACTGCGTGCCGCCATTTTTATCGTCTCCAGCGAGGAAAGGGAACTGGATGGCAGGCTTCCTTCAAATTTCCGGGCATAATGTCGGCAATCCGTGTTCAAGGCTATTTTTAGTTTAGAATCTTTATGAATTGCGGCAACTCTAGTACCTCTGATGGAACAGTTCTCTTTACTTTGACTTCTCCACTGAAAATGTTCGTTACTCCAAAGTAACTTTGGGTGGCTCCATTCACATCTTACAGCCAGATGACATTCACAAAGGTATGCAATATACCTGACTGTCACGGTCTGTAATTGGTATTTTATCAGTATGTTGCTACAGCTATTCGTCCGGACTCAGGAGTTGGAACCAAAAGATTAAAATCAAATGCTTTACTAAGGGTTACGACCCACATATACTTTAAGAGCAATCTATTCAGTTGGAAATAACAAAGTTAAAACTAGAAGATATTGATTATGAAGAAAAGATATTGACGGAAGTTTGTATCAGGATTTGGAGGGTCCAGTATACCTGAAATTGGAGAAGTTGGTTATACAACTGCTAAGGAGAAAAGTGATGTCATCCAATGACATCAGAACTTTGGAATCTCAGTGCTAACAAAGCGCATACTTCAATATACCGGTCAGGTATATTGATGTTTGCGTTTTGTTAGCACTGAGTAAACTCGTTACGATACTCAAACAATATAAAACAAAAGACCTGAGACTTCCAGACAATAATCTTGGTCCATCATGCATCACGGGTATTTGCGGCGCATTGAGTCACTGAAGAGCGCCGTCGTGAGTTTGGTCATGGGCTGCTTGCAGCCTACATCAACCTCAAAAAATGTTTGTTTGGCTTTGTGCATTGTGAATCGCAACCGGAGATCTGTGACTGAGGACAATTCCATCAAGGATCATTGGATTAATAACAAGCCTAGTCCTAGTACCGAAATGCTGTGAAGTGTGATGAGGGGGCTATCTAGCTTCATTTCTATTAGTTTAGGAGTTAGGCAATACTTGCATGGACTGGATACTGGGGAGAGCAAAGTCATTGTGAAGCAACACTGGGCAATAATCAGATTACGGACTTTGCTGACCATATTAGTGTTCTGAGTCTCTGGCGGTTCTAGATACATTTAGCAATGAAGCGATGCCTTTGGGGACAATAACAAGATCTAGGACTGTGGGAGACTGCTAGAAGAACTTTTTCAATCGGTGCGTGCTTGCGGCTTGGTAGCAGCAGTCATAGTAAATGTCGGAAACTATACAGAAGGACCAAATTATGTGTCTTCAAGGCCCTGACATTGCCAGTTTTATTCTATGGTGATGAAGCGCTATCCAATGCCTTGGGATCTTGCCTTGATGCCTCTTGTATCAGGACCTAGTGCTAGAGTATGAGGTTCAATTGGCAGGATCATGTGTCCAACCGATGTGGCCTGGGAATATCGACATGGTAAAATGGGAACATGTCACACATCATGCAACCGTATATTACCCAAATTGATCTACCTTTGCCTTTGTGTTTACATAACAGTGTTCTGTGATGTATTCTATGATTAAAATAGTTTTACATTGTAAAATTAGGATATAGCATGAGTATATCATCCAATTTATCAGACGAAATTAAAGAATCACATAGTTCTTTATACCTCATGTCAGGTGGTCTAAAAGGCTATATCACATGACACTCCAAGATATAATGCTCAAACGTTCGCATATTTTCCTCGTTACACAGTCTACATCTAGATTCATCTGCACTTCATGCACCTTGCAGTTGCCAGTACATTCTATAACCTAAGCTTATTCTGGCAATAACCACGTCACATTGTCTGCTTTTACTTCGGCGCCTCCCATAGGAGGGCTTACTTTCTCTATACTGAATGTAGTGCCTTATGCTACAGCTTTCAGGCCTTTTTGAGCTCGTCAGATCTATCAGTTCTTCCTTATGAGAACTTTTTAATATATGTGCAACCCTAAAAGAGGCATCCCAAGATCTATATTTACAATATCTTTGCTGCAAGCTTCTTTCGATAATTTGTCTACGTGGTCGTGCTTGCGCATACCAACACGAGATGGTATTCACACAGGGAGCGTTGGTGTGAAATTTGGGGGCTTCGTCCCGTAGACTTACACCGTCCGAGACGCCTCAGGAACACGTGCGCGCGGCCTCTTCTCTCGCGTCCCGGCCTCCGAGTGTAATGTTCACTAGAATGGCGAACGATGATATTTCTGACCGGAATTTTACGTTGTAAAACCCCATTATATCGATAGAACTACATATACCGTATGTTACCCATATTAAAAATATGCATTAAAAAAATGCGATATTTCTGTACGCTACAATTTTATGCGTAGCACACGCTTTTTTTGTCCGAAATAAACGTAGTATGGCACATATTGTACCTGAATAGTAGATCTATTCAATGATACAATTCGTTTTTGCATTTTTTATGTGCTTCTCGTAAGTGTCCTATATATCAAAAAAAAAAAAAAAAAAAAACTTTTTGGTGCTCTAAAAGTCATCTACATAAAATATTCACCAGAAAACTAGGTCGAAATCGAAAAGTGTGCATTCACCATACAAAAGATGAAAGATTGTTCTATTCAAGAAATGAAACAAGAATGATTTTTTTCTTTTTAATTTTGGAACAATTATGTCGAAAGTATACATATTTCGGTTTCGACCGCTCTACCAAACGTAAATTTAGTCGTATATAAACATATCAATAGCTTATTTTATAGGTAAATAAAATACCTAAGGAATGTTTTCGACTTTGCCCTCTGCTTCTTGTAAAAGTGACATATTATAAAGAGTAGGTAAAATATCCCCCCTCTCAAAAAAAAAAAAAAAAAAAAAAAAAAGTGAAATCGAAAAAAGTCACACATTCCGTAAATATTGGATGTATCTGTTAAGAAAAATCAGAATTCCACTTTATTTTTGTTATTTTCGCCGTTTGGTCAAATTTCATTTCTTTTTTCGCTTTTTTACTATAACTCAAAACGTACGAATATGCATGAAATATCCGAAGTAAGAGGAATGCATCTGGCAACTCGATTGAAGTTAACCGTCTGCTCGATTCTTGTCGCGCAAGAAGTGTCACGTTCCCCGTCTTCCCGCGGTCCAACTACGGCCCGCGGGCCACATCCGGCCCTTTGTGCGTCCCTGTCCGGCCCGCGAGAGGCCTGACAGGGACTAAATATATAATTTATTAAAATATTTTTTAAAGTACATAATTTATCAAACATATGATTTATTAAATATATGATTTATTAAATATATAATTTATTAAGTATATATATTTATTGAATATATATATTTATTAGATATATATATTTATTACATATATATATTGATTGAATATGTTTATTAAATATATGTACTTATTATATATATATATATATTTATTTATTTATTTATTAGATTATATATATATATATATATATATATATATATATATATATATATATATATATATATATATATATATATATATATATATATATATATATATATTAAATATATAATTTATTAAATATAATGCCCTATATATATAATAGTGCATTTTACAGTGGCACAATTCAGGTTTCTCATGTGGCCTCTTGTAAAAATTAATTGCCCACCCCTGGACTAGATGCTTAAACACTTTTTAAACGATAATTTATAGGTAGGGAGAATTTATTTTCATATCAACTATATTAATATAAACCACAAGATGATATACTGTATTACTCACGAGGCTGAAAAGGTCAGGTATAATTTGTTTACCCAAAAAATATTTCAATTAGTTATCAGGAATATAAAGGGACCGCGTATATGCGATCCCTTTATATTCCTGATCCCTGTACTATGTACATGTAAACAAACATTATGCAATCCGTACTACATAAGTGCATCAATAGTTACACAATAATAAAAATGTGGAAATGGAAGATTTGGTGAAGCAGAGATAGAAAGATACTGTAAATAGAACTCTACGTGGAGAATTTTGAAAGTGTCTTCATTTAACCTAATACATAAACAACACATCTTTCAAATAAACTGCCGAAGGTACTGTATGACAGCGAAGCATGTATCTAGACTTTCTCACCTACATTGTAAGTGATGTTACCAATAATGCTTTATGAATGTGATAAAAGTTGTCTAAATCATGGGTGATATAATTTTGAGGAGATTGGTTTAACATATCCATTTGTAACCTGTAGTAATAGTGAAAATGTCCTGTGTTAACTAGAGGGTTGTCTTGAGTTGTCATTTATGATAATTGTTACTAAGAGCAACGCACCATGCAGAGATGACAGCCCAAAACCAGGATATCATGCGAATGCAAACACCCAACCTAACCTGTCCTATATTTTATTTATTCCCTAGATGGGAGGGCAATCCCCATTGTACCCCCCATTTATGATCACTTCATGCCAATCTATAGAAAACAGACATTAAGAAGTCTGTCTGTATGAGGGTGTTGTGGACTTAATCTCTAAGTAGTGATATACTGCAGACATTTCCTTCAATTACTGATAGATATGAGGCCATTGCAGCGTAATCTATGTTGTTTCTAATATTGTTTCTTATGCTCCATAAGATGGCATTGTCCATTTCCCTTATCTCCATGCATCACTTTTGGTAACCTATACTGTCCTTTTTATTTACAATTTTAACTTTCAAATTATTTTGTTAATTAAGTACTGTATTGGAGAAGTTATATAGCCTGTCATTGATAAGGGTGATAAGGGAATAGCAGGGGAAAATCTATCTGCAATCAGCCTCTCCTAGTCATTGGTTGTTCTGAAGATTTTGTGCTAACTAGTAATCTTATTGAATATTGTAAGTGTGGCATATTTTAGATCTAGATTAACATATCCATCTTGAATGCAGCTAAATGAATTTTCTGTGGTAACTCTCCCATCCTTTTTTGATGAATATTCTCTTTATTATGAATTAAAGGGCAATACTTGGTTAATAACAGCTTTTTTATGTATATGTCTGGATAGGTCTTGAACCATCCAAAATTGTGTTAGTAAAAAGAGAAAGCTAGGGTCATTTTGCAATTTTCTGTTATATATGATTTTATTTCCCCAGATGAAAATTTTATTACTTAATCAGTTTAAAAGTTCAAATGTTCAAATAATAATATGTGCTTGTAACAGAATTTGGAGGTATATCCTGCAAAAAAAATTAATTATACTTAATTTTTTTATATAGATATTTCATTCAGTCACACATATCCAAGGAAATCCAGCATACTTTGAATGTACTTAGAATACAGTATTCTGACACCAAAATAGATTGGTGGCCATTACTTTATTGAAATGATAATTAGAATAGTATATCAAATTTAAATCTTATCTAATAAGGAAACTCTTTATAGTATGATAGACGTTGATTTATACAGTCTCTACACTTAGAATCTCAACATTCTTTGGAGATGTGGTAATGTATTCCCAGAGAATAATCATAATCATTGATGCACATTATCTTTCATCTGATTTTTAATCCTCCTTATTTTGCTTTTCAGGGAGGAAGGCAGTTGAGAGTACCAAAGATATGAAACAGAATAACTGAGCTTTATTATGTGAAATTTCAAGGTGGAGCTTGAAATGATATGTTGGACACCAATGAAAACTGCTGTTTTGTGCTCGGTTATGCTGAACCAAAGATGTGTGATAATCAACAGGAGACAATTATGGAATCCTTATTTTCTTCCCAGAAGATTAATAAGTGAAGAAAAAAAGAGAAAAATCTTAGAAGAACGA
>NW_020869704.1:893306-908306 GCF_003789085.1 Penaeus vannamei | reverse complement strand
GAGGAGGAAGAGCAGAAGAATAAATAAGAAGAAAAAAGAAGAGAAGAAAAAATAGGAAAGATAGAAACAGAAGACAAAAGAAGAGTTTAGAAGAAGAAGAAGAAAAAAAAAGAGGTATAATTTTAGGAAGAAGAAAACGAGGAAGAGGAAAAAATAGTGCAAAATTAGCCAAGAAGAAAATAGAAAGAAAGAAAGAGAAGAGAACAGAGAGGAATAGAGAGGGAGATAAGGGGAAAGGAGAAAATTCCATAAAGAAATGCAAGAAGGACGAAAAGGAGAAAGAAGGAAGAATAAAGAGGAGTAATAACGTCAATGATAAGGCAGCTTTCCTAATCTCGTAATCTCATTAACCGAAGCCTTCCTGATGTGCCGATAAATTCCGATTTTCCTCTGCATAATAATGGTTAAAAATGGTCGTATATTTTTACATGCGTACGTAACGTAATTATACATACACGTGTACGCACACAGAGACTCAAAAACAAAAACAAAAATGTAAATACATATATACAGAAAAACAAATATACTTACACATAAACAATCTAAAAATATTCAAGAAAAAAACACACACAAAGAAACAATCATACCAACACACACACGAAGAAGCAAACAAGTAAACAAACAAACAAACAAATAATATGAAACAATCGCAAAAACACACACAAAAACATCACGAACCGTAGCCTCACACTCCTACATATAAACCTAATCCGCCCAAAATACAAAACACCTACTCCACGAGCCCCCCCCCAAAAAAAAAAAGCTATTCCTATTACATGTTGCTTTTCAGGATTAAAATTCCACGTAAGCCCAAACGGGGAAAGGACATGCCACCGACGCCGTTATGAGTCCAAGCTGCTGGTCGATGGATGTGTTTAAATGGCTCAAGAGTAGACGGGACAGATACGGAGGGAGAGAGGGAGTGAGGGAGAGAGGGAGTGAGGGAGAGAGGGGAGTGAGGGAGAGAGGAGAGAGGGAGTGAGGGGGAGGGGAGTGAGGGGAGTGAGGGAGTGAGGGGAGGGGAAAGGGGGAGAAGGATAGAAAATATTTGGGGGGGAGAGAGAAGGAAGAAAATATTTTGGGGGGGGGGAGAGAGAGGATTAATTTGGGGGATCGAGAGAGAGAGAGGGGGAGGGAGATGGGGCTAGACAGGGAGTGATGAGAGAGAGAGAGAGAGAGAGAGAGAGAGAGAGAAGAGAGAGAGAGAGAGAGAGAGAGAGAGAGAGAGAGAAGAGAGAGAGAGAGAGAAGAGAAGAGACAGACAGACAGAGAGGTAGATAGGCAGATAGATAAATAGGTAGAGAGAGAGAGAGAGAGAGAAAGAGACAGACAGACAAGAGGTAGATAGGCAATAGATAAATGGTAGAGAGAGAGAGAGAGAGAAAGAGACAGGCAGACAGAGAGGTAGATAGGCAGATAGATAAATAGGTAGAGAGAGAGAGAGAGAGAGAGAGAGAGAGAGAGAGAGAGAGAGAGAGAGAGAGAGAGAGAGAGAGAGAGAGAGAGAGAGAGAGAAGAGAGGAGAGAGAGAGAGAGAAAAGAGACAGACAACAGAGAGGTAGATAGGCAGATAGATAAATAGGTAGAGAGAGAGAGAGGGAGAGAGAGGGAGAAAAAAAACTCCAACGCCAACACGGCCAAGCACAACCTCCCAACATACAATCTACATACACGCCAGCCTTTCATCAGGTCCTGAGGCTAACAAAGCAGACTACATAACCACAAGACCGATGTAACCCTTGCATGTGACAAAACCCGATTCCGCCGCCCTTGCACCTACAGCGCCGCCTTCAGCACACTCTCTAATTCGGGCTCTGGGGCTGAGTCAAGGAGCTGGTGGTGAGTCATGAGTCACGCTCGAATCGGGAGTCACGTGTCCCTGCGTTGTGGTTGTGAGGATGTTTTATAAGTACACGCACGTCTGTTTACGGTTGACTGTTTGATATATCCATACTGCGTTGACAGGCACACGTACATTACATATATCATACACATGCATATTCCGTATCACACATTACATACATACGCACACGTTGCATATTACACAAGGACTAAAGCCTACGTGCTATACTCACCACGTTGTGTACAATACACATGAATATTACATATTATACAACATGCACACCTGAAAATTCCACACAAATGCACACTAATTCCTTCTCATCAAGCTTCATTTAACATATTTTGGGGTAATTTTCCTGTAATATAATAGCCGATACTAAATTAGTAAATTTGAAAAGCACAAACGCATAAATAAATAAAAAAATTACTTCACAAGCACATCATAAAACAATAACGAATCAGATAAAAAGGATTTAGTCAATGAATAGTAGAGGAATAAATAGTCAAGAACATAAACAAACAAAAAGGTAAGTGAAAGAAATAACGAAGAGTGAAGAAATGAAGAGAGTAAAGAAAATAACGAAAGAGTGAAGAAATAAAGAAGAGTCGAAATAACGAAAGAGTGAAGAAATAACGAAAGATGATGAAGAATAACGAAAGAGTGAAGAAATAACGAAGAAGTGAAGAAATAACGAAAGAGTGAAGAAAATAACGAAATGAAGAAATAGAGTGAAGAAATAACGAAAGAGTGAAGAAATAACGAAAAGAGTGAAGAAATAACGAAAGAGTGAAGAAAATAACGAAAGAGTGAACGAAATAACGAAAGAGTGAAGAAATAACGAAAGAGTGAAGAAATAACGAAAAAGTGAAGAAATAAACGAAAAGAGTGAAGAAATAACGAAAGAGTGAAAAAATAACGAAAGAGTGAAGAAATAACGAAAGAGTGAAGAAATAACGAAAGAGTGAAGAAATAACGAAAGAGTGAAGAAATAACGAAAGAGAAGAAATAACGAAAGAGTGAAGAAATAACGAAAGAGTGAAGAAATAACGAAAGAGTGAAGAAATAACGAAAGAGTGAAGAAATAACGAAGAGTGAAGAAATAACGAAAAGAGTGAAGAAATAACGAAAGACGTGAAGAAATAAAGAAAGTGAAGAAATAACGAAAGAGTAACGAAAGACGAAAGAGTGAAGAAATAAACGAAAGAGTGAAGAAATAACGAAAGAGTGAAGAAATAACGAAAAAGAGTGAAGAAATAACGAAAGAGTGAAGAAATAACGAAGAGTGAAGAAATAACGAAAGAGTGAAGAAATAACGAAAGAGTGAAGAAAATAACGAAAAGAGTGAAATAAGAAAGAGTGAAGAAAATAACGAAAGAGTGAAGAAATAACGAAAGAGTGAAGAAAAATAACGAAAGACTGAAGAAATAACGAAAGAGTGAAGGAAATAACGAAAGAGTGAAGAAATAACGAAAGAGTGAAGAAATAACGAAAGAGTGAAGAAATAACGAAAGAGTGAAGAAATAACGAAAGAGTGAAGAAATAACGAAAAGAGTTGAAGAAATAACGAAAGAGTGAAGAAAATAACGAAAGAGTGAAGAAAATACGAAAACAGTGAAGAAATAACGAAAGAGTGAAAAACGAAAAGAGTGAAGAAATAACGAAAAGTGAAAAATAAACGAAAGAGTGAAAGAAATAACGAAACAGTGAAGAAAATAACGAAAGAGTGAAAGGAAATACACGAAAGAAAGAGTGAAGAAAATAGCGAAAGAGTGAAAGAAATAACGAAAGAGTGAAAATACGAAAGAGTGAAGAAAATAACGAAAGAGTGAAGAAATAACGAAAGAGTGAAGAAATAACGAAAGAGTGAAGAAAATAACGAAAGAGCGATAAGAAAAGAGATGACCCTTCCGCATATGACCCTTTCGAATGACAGCGAACATGCCATGACATGTCAAAGAGGATGAAGTGGGTGGACAAAAGAAAAGCTCTTGCACCGCTAACACCACATGTTTTATGATAAAGAGGGACAATTTTTTTTTTTTTTTTTTTTTTTAATCTTTCTCTTTGCCGTCTCTCTTTCTCTCTTTCCTGTACGTGTTGTGTGTGCGTGTCACCTCTCCTTCTCTCTCTCTCTCTCTTTTCACTTTTCTCTTCTCCTACTCACCTCTCTCTCTCCTACTCTTCTACTTCTCTCTCTCTCTCTCTCTCTTCTCTACTCTCTCTCTCTCTTATCTCTCTCCTATCTCTCTCTCTATTTTCTCTCGCTTCTTCACTACTCCTTTCTCTCTCTCCNAAAAATGAAGAAAGAAAAGAAGAAGAAGTAAATTGAAAGATTAGAGAGAGGAGAGATCGAGAGAGAAGAGAGAGAGAGTAGAGAGAGGAGAGAGAGAGAGAGAGAGATAGAAGATGAGAGAGAGGAGAGAGAGAGAGACGAGGGGAGGGAGATAAAGAGAAGAAGGGAGAAAAAAAAAAGAATATATAAAAAAATAAATAAAAGAGAAGAGAAAAAAAATAAAATAGAAGAAAAAGAAAGAAAGAAAAAAAAATATAAGAACGATATCAAAAAGATAATGAAGAAAGTTCAAGTTAGCAAAGTTAAGAGAAAAAAGTTGATAAGTTGCTGCTTAATTGACTCTTTTAATTTTCTCTCGGTTTGCGGAGGGAGATATGTCCTTTTTTTATATATATAATGGGTATAATTATCCGATTATTTTTTTGAGTGCGTTGGGGAAGTGGCAGTGGGGGGAGGGGGGGAGAGGGAGGGGAGGGGGAGGGAGGGGGAGGGGGGGAGGGGGGAGGGGGAGGGGGAGGGGGATGGGGAATGGGGGGGAGGGGGAGGGAGGGGAGGAGGGGAAGGGGAGGGGGAGGAGAAGGAGGGGATGGGGAGGGGAGGAGAAGGGGGGGAGGGGGAGGGGAGGAGAAGGGGGGGATGGGGAGGGGGGAGGAGGGGAGGGAGGGGAGGGGTAGATTTGATGATGAGTGGGATAAATGATAATTTTAGGTATGGTGTGATTATGATGAGGATGAAATAAAAGTATATAAATAGAAAAAAATACAGTTAACTGCTAGAAAAAAATTGAATAATGATTTGAGAAAAATCATACCAATCGAATATGATCATATATTCAAATTATGCAAATTGATTTATCAAATAGAAAGAAACTTACAGTTGTCAAGTTTAGTGCTTTTATTTAGTCCGACTGAGCACATTAGTCAACCAAAATCATCCTCATTAAAAACGTTATCAAATGTCTATTTTACTCGGTCTCTCGATCGTTAGGAATCTATGTGTGACTTTTGCTTTATCATAATTCTTCATTTATTTATTTAGTTATTGATTTAATATTTTTTGCGGTCTTTTGTTTGCAGTCACCCTGCTCGCAAACACAAGTTACCAACATCAACAACAACAAAAAAAACATATATATGTTTACGGTTCGAAATATATGGATATCAGTTAGGAAACGGTCTCTAAAAAAGATTTTAAAAGCCGGTAATTCGAACTGACCAATAGGAGAGCGGCTTTGGTCTCACGTGGCAGCTGATTGGTCCGGTAATTCGAACTGACCAATAGGAGAGAAGCTTTGGTCTCACGTGGCTGCTGATTGGTCATTGGCTGACAGAAATAACGATGATTGCCACAGTCATAATCATCGTCATAATGAACATTAATTCTAGAAAGAGAGAGAGAGAAAAATAGATAAATAGATAGAAGAGAATAAAATAAAAATAATTCTAATAATGATGACAGTTATGATGATGGGTAATGGTAATAAAGAAAACAAATAAATCACAAATGAAAAGAATTTCAAAGAATCACATGTATGACGATTACTAAACATAAATCATATATAAATGAAAGAAAAAAGAAAAAGAAAAGAAAGAAAGAAAGAGAGAGAGAGAGAAAACAAACAACAACAACAACATATACATATATATATATAGATATAGATATAGATATAGATAGATAGATAGATATATAAATAATATAATAACCAATCATTCAACGAAATTGATAATAAAAAAAAAGATCTCTGTCATGTGTCAACTATAGATTTAGGTACGGGGGGGGGGGGGAGAGGGAGGGGGACATGATGTGGAGGGAGGGGGGGGTAAAGGGGAACGATTAACGCGAAAGGAATGGGGGTGGGGGAGGGGGGAGGGGAGGGGAGGGGGGTTGTTGATGGGTGACAGCTGGGTTGTAAAGGGTTATTAGAGAGTTAGTAATGGTGACGTTTGTTAATGATGTCACCGGTTGAGGGATATCCAGGTGCGGGTCGTGTGGATTATATGTGGATTATATGTGGATTTGGTGTGGATTTCAGTGTGGAAATTGCATGTGGCTGGTGTGGATTTCTTTTATTGTGGATTTCTTGTGGATGTGGATTTGGTGTGGATTTTTTTTATTGTGGATTGCATGTGGATGTGGATTTCTTTCTTGTGGATTTCTTGTGGATGTGTGGTTATATGTGGATTTCTTTCTTGTGGACTGCATGTGGATTATATGTGGATTTGGTGTGGATTTCAGTGTGAAACGTGTGGATTTCAGGGTGCGTTTCATGTGGATTTTACATGCATTTCAATATGGGTCATGTGGATTTCAAAGTGCCATTGATGTAGTTATCATATGGATTTCATGTGGATATCAAAGTTCTCTTCGTATGGGTATTTTATGGATTCCATGTGGATATCAAAGTGTTTTCGTGTAGATTCCATGTGGATATCTGTGGGATATCATATGTTCCATGTGTTTTTCCTGTGGATTTCATGTGGATATCAAAGTGTTTTTTGTGTGGATTTCATGTGGATATCAAAGTGTTTTTCGTGTGGATATCGTATGTGGATATCATATGGATTTCAGATTGGTAATTCGAATGAAACGGAGTGGAATTGATTGGTTACTTAGCAAGTGTGGATTAAATGTTTCGGCAAATTGGAAATGTTATTGGGAGCAGTTAATTAAATTCCCTCTTCAATAAAGGAAAATGTGTATGACATATATATGTATCTGTTTAATATTTCTCTCTCTCTTTCTCTTTCTCTTTCTCTCTCTCTTTCTCTCTCTCTCTCTCTCTCTCTCTCTCTCTCTCTCTCTTCTCTCTCTCTCTCTTTCCTCTCTTTCTCTCTCTCTCTCTCGCTCTCTCTCTCTCTCTTCTCTCTCTCTCTCTCTCTCTCTCTTTCTCTCTTTCTCTCTTTCTCTCTCTCTTTCTCTCCTCTCTCTCTTTCTCTCTTTCTCTCTTTCTCTTTCTCTCTTTCTCTCTCCTCTGTCTCTGTCTCCATATATATGTACTCTCTCACACAACACACACACACATGTATATAAATATATATATATATATATATATATATATATATATATATATATATATATATATATCCATACATATCAACCAGGATGGGGGAGGTTGCATGAGGGGAGGCAGAGGGGGGGGGGCGGGGGATGGGGGCGGGGTGGGGGGGGGATGACTGTTGGTTTTGGACTCCCAACAAACGGTTCGGTTTTAGTGTCAGTCACGGAGTCGTCAGGAGCAGCTGACACTCTGCTTGAGGCTCTGTGCTCCTTAATCCTGTCCTTAAAAACCCATCACGCGACGAAGCGCAGGCCACACGCAGAGCGCCGCGCACGGGAGAGGGTGGGGGGGGGGGAGGGTGGGGGAGGGGGAGGGGGGAGGTGGAGGGGGGGTGGAGGCTGGATGGGGGGGGAAGGGAGGAGAGAAGGAAGAAGGACGGAGATGGAAGGATAGGGGGAGGGAGAAGGAGAGGGAGAGGGAGGAGTATGAGATGGGAAGAGAATCAGAGGGAAGGGAAAGAGAGATATATAAAGAAAGGGAGAAGAAGAGGAAGAGGGGAGATGGAGAGAGAGAAAGAAAGAAGTGGGAGGGAAGAACGTGGAAGGAAGGAGTGGAGAAGGAGAGAGAGGAGAAATGAAAAAAAAGGAAGGAGAAAAAGAGAGAAGAGACAGAAAAAAAAGAAAGAGAGAAAAGAGAAAGAGAGAGAGAGAGAGAAAGAAGAGAAAGAGAGAGAAGAGAAGAGAGAGAGAGAGAAAAAAAGAGAGAGAGAAAGAAGAGAGAGAGAAAAAAAAAGCGAAAGAGAGAGAGATATATATGGAATGAGAAAAGAATCCTGTAAACAGAGAATCTTGAAGACGAAAACTTTGTCTGATGCCATCTTGACGTGACTTTCATCCTCTTTTTTTTAAAACTCTTCCCTTCGCTGCCTCTCCTGCCCTTCCGGTGTCTCTGTCTCTGTCTGTGTTGTTCTGTCTGTCTGTCTGTCTGTATCTGTCTCTCTCTCCCTTTATCTATTTATTTATTTATTTATCTATTTCTCTAACTCTCTGTCTGTCTGTCTGTCTGTCTCTTTCTCTCTCTCTTCTTTCTCTCTCTATCTCTCTCTTCTCTCTCTCGTCTCTCATCCCTCCCTCCTCCCTCATCCTCCTCCCTCCTCCTCTCCTCCCTCCTCCTCCCTCCCCTTCCTCCCTTCCTCCTCTCACCTCTCTCTCTCTCTCTTCTCTCTCTCCTTCCCACTCTCACTCTCTCTCTCCTCCCCCCCCCCTCTCACTCTAACCACCCTGAGCACAATTCCCCAACTAACGACAAGATCACGTGACCTGTCCTTCCGGTAAAACAGTGTTGCCAGGTCGATTGAGGTGAAGTTAATCCTCGCCGGCAGATGACGCTGTTTCTCTGTCTGGCAACGATGTCGTAACTGCTCGTCACAGGCTAGGGTTTTTTCGCTTGATTGGTAATGATGTGTGAGAGATGGGGAGGGAGAGGGAGGAAGCGAGAGAGGGAGAGAGGGAGGTTAAAGGAAAGAAAGAGAGAGAAAGAGAGAGGGAGAGGGAGAGAGGGAGGTTAAAGGAGAGAGAGAGGGAGAGACAGACAGACAGACAGACAGACAGACAGACAGACAGACAGACAGACAGACAGACAGACAGACAGACAAAAAGAATAGAATAGGGGAGAGAGAGAGAGAGAGAGAAGAAAGAAATAGGAGAAGAGAAAGGGAAACTCACCAAAAGAGAGACTGAGAGAGAGAGAGGAAAAAGAAGGAAATCGAAAAAGAGAGAGAGAGAGAGAGAGAGGACAAGCGAGAATGAAAAACGACCTTAATAGACTGAAAGGCAGAGATCAAACGAGCGGAAAGAAATGAAGAAGAAATAAAAAAAAAGAGAAAAAAAAGAAAAAAGAAAAGAAAAATATGTTTTTTTTTTCGTTCCTTGTCTTTTAGATCGGTTACATATAAAGCTGGGGGGAGGGGAGGGGGGAGGGGGGGGGGGAGAGGGGGGGAAGGGGAGGAGGAGGGAGGGTAGAATAGTAGGAGGGGGGGGAGGGAAGAGGAGGAGGAGGGAGGGAGAATAGATGGTAGGGGAGGAGGGGGGGAGGAGTTACAGGGGGGGAGGGGGGAGCTACAAGGGAGAGGGTAGAATAGATAGGGAGGGGAGGGGAGATGGGGGAGGGGGGGATATAGGTAGGGGGGAGGGGGGTGGAGGAAAGGAGAGAAAAGTTAAAGTACGGAGGAAGAGAGAAGAGAGAGAGAAGAGGATAAAAAGGAGAAGAAGGAATGGTGAGGAAGGGAGAGTACAGTTAAAAGAGGAAGAAGGAATAGAGAAGCTTAAAAGGAGAAAGAAGGAAGAAAGAATATAAAAAGAGGAAGAAGGAATAGAGAAGTTAAAAGGAGGAGGAATAGAGAGAGAAGATAAAGGAGAAGAAGGAGAGAGAGAGATAAAGAAACGGGATTTGTAGCACGGGAGGGAGGGAGGGAAGGAGAGAGGGGAGGGAGGGAGGAGGGGGAGGGGGGGAGGGAGGGAGGGAGAGGGGGGGGGGGAGGGGGTGAAGGGAAACGATGTTGCATGCAATTGATCGTGAAAGTGATTGCATATATTTTTTTCCGTGTGAGGTCCTGTTTGGCGTGTACCCTGGGCTCTGACAGGGAGGGGGGGGGGCGCCGCGACCTGGGCGGGCGGTTGTTTTGTTGTTTTTGTTTTTGGTGTGGTTGATTATTGTTTGTTGTTGATTTTGTTGCTGTTATTGTTGTTGATTTTGTTGTTGATTTTGTTGTTGTTATTGTTGTTGATTTTGTTATTGTTATTGTTGCTTTTTTGTCGTTCCTGTTGTTATTGTTGTTGAATTTTTGCTTGCTTTTGTTTGTTGTTTATTTTGTTGCTTCTTCTTCTTCTTATGTTAATTCCTGCCTTCTTCACGTAATATGATTTTCTTCTTTTTCTTCTTCCTTTTGCCGTTTCATCTTCCTGCTTTTCCTTCTCTCTTCGTCCTCTGAAGAGGGACTCGTGAAGAATTCGAAACGAAAAACGTAGCATTTATTTTGATTTCTTACTGTGGTGGTTGTTTAGATATAATAATATAATAAGATAGATAAATAAATAAATAAATAAATAATATAATAAATAAATAAATTAAAAATAATAGAATAGAGATAAATAAATAAATAATAAATAAATAAATAAATAAATAAATAAATAGACAAATAGACAAAAATAATAAATAGACATAAAAATAGACAAATAGACAAATAAAATAAATAATAAATAACATAAATAAATAAATAAATACAAATTTATAAAAAAAAAAGCCAAATCAATAGCTTTATTGAAAACATTTGGTCTGATTTCTCGATGCAATTGACTTTTTTTCCGACTCCTTTGTCGAGCCTTTGTTGCAAAGTGTTAATTAATCGTGAAAAAATGAGGGGGGGGGGGGAGGGGAGGAGGAGGGGAGGAGGGGGGGGGAGGGGGAAGGTACTGCTAGCTACTGATAATGTTAAATAGTTTTTTTTTTTTTTTTTTTTTTGAAAAGGGATATATCGGGTGACTTTTAAAAGGAATTTTTTTTTTTTTTTTCTCTCTTTTTGAGAGATTTTGTGGAGTAGGGTGTACTTGTTCGTCTGTTTGTTTGTGTGTATGTCGATGTATAGGCATATACAGTAGAGCAATATGTTTGTGCCTATTTGTATAAAGAATCAGATTCATGATAGCGAATGCGCATTCACTAACACACACATACACATAAACAAAGTGACTAACAAACAAATTCTTTCTTTCTTTCTTTCTTTCTTTTCTTTCTTTCTTTCTTTCTTTCTTTCTTTCTTTCTTTCTTTCTTTTTTTTTTCTTTCTTTCTTTCTTTCTTTCTTTCTTTTCTTCTTCTTTCTTTTTCTTTCTTCTTTCTTTCTCTCTCTCTTCTCTCTTTCTCTCTTTTTCTCTTCTCTCTTCTCTTCTCTCTTTCTCTCTTTCTCTCTTTCTCTCTTTCTTCTTTCTCTCTTTCTCTCTTTTCCTCTTTCTTTCTCATCTTTCTCTCTTTCTCACTCTCTTCTCTCTTCTCTCTTCTCTCTTCTCTCTTATCTCTCTTTCTCTCTCTCTCTCTCTTTCTCTCTTTCTCTCTTTCTCTCTTTCTCTCTTTCTCTCTTTCTCTCTTTCTCTCTTTCTCTCTTTCTTCTCTTCTCTCTCCTCTCTCTTCCTCTCTCTTCTTCTCTCTCTTCTCTTTCTCTCTCTCTCCTCTTCTCTCTCTCTCTCTCTCTCTTCTCTCTCTCTTCTCTTCTCTCTTCTTCTCTCTCTCTCTCTCTCTCTTCTCTCTCTCTCTCTCTCTCTCTCTCTCTCTCTCTCTCTCTCTTCTCCTCTTTAACACCTCTCCCCTTCTTCACATTCACGACGGATCTATTACCAGATGTGCCTGTAATAACCCTAAAACTGTTCATTAGTGTCATCAGCTGTCGTATTAATTGACCCCCCCCCGCCTCCCTCCTTCCCCACCACTTCAACACTTCCTCTTTCCTTGTCCCTTCTCCCCCCCCCCTCCTCCTCTCCCCTCATCACTCCCTCATCATCCCCCCCCTAACTTTAGCCCCCATTACTCTCCCTCTCTCCCCCTACTCCCCCCCATCCCTTCCTTATCCTAACCCACAACCCGTTCTCCTTCCCTCCCCTCCTCCCCCTCTCCCCCCTCACACTCTCCTATCTCCCCCCACCAACAATTCGCCTTATAACCTCCCCCTCCTCCCTCCTCCTCCTCCTCTACCCCCCCATCATTTAACACCCCCTCCCCCACCCCCCCCCCCCCATCCTCTCGGTCTGTTGATAGGGTTATAAGGGTTATAACAACCACAACTACAAACACCTCTGTCACTTCTACTGCACCCTTGAGGAGTTAAAGGGCGGGGAGGAGAGGGGAGGGGAGAGGGAGACGAGAGGGGGGGGGGTAGATGGGGAAAGGAAGAAGGAGTGGAGGGTGGGTGGGAGAGGAAGAAGGAGGGGGGGGAGGTAGAGGAAGGGGGGGTAGGGTGGGTAGGAAAACAGGAGAGGAGAGTGGGTGGGTGGGTGGGGAGGGGGAGAGGAGGGTGGGTGGGGTGGGTGGGGTAAGAGAAGTGGCATGTGGGAAGGGAGGGTTAGGAAAGGGGGGGGGGAGGCGGTGGAGGTAGTTGTATAGGTACATACACGTCTACACACACACACACATACCACGTGTGTACATACATAATTAAATACATATTGATATTTACTTACTTACATAGACGCATAAACATGTGTACGGACGTTGTACATACACACATACATACGCTCATTACACAAACATACATACATGCATACTTACATGTACGTATATTTGCGTTCAAAATGATAACGATGATAAACACATCAATAAAGACAAATACATTAACAGTGACAATAACAAAGACACTAAATAGGTAAAGAAGAAAATGTATAATAAACAAGAAAAAAATAAAGAAAAGAAGAAATGACAAAGACACCAAATAGATATAAAAATATAATAAACAAAAAAATATAGAAAATATAAAGAAAGGACAAAGATAGATATAATAAATAAGAAAAGAAAAAGAAAAGAAAAGAAAAAGAAAGATTAAGAAGAAGAAAACCGAGAGAATAAAAGTTTGCTATTTATTCTGGGAGAAATTTAGTAAAAAAGTTCAAGATTTAAATTCTGAAGTTTAATGTGTTTTTTGCACATAATGAGCTTGGAACAGCGGTGTTTGCATTAGCCCAGTCTGCTTCCTAAACTGCGCTGGCCCACTCTGCTTCCTAAACTGCGCTGGCCCACTCTGCTTCCTAAACTCTGGCCCACTCTGTGCGCTGGCCCACTCTGCTTCCTAAACTGCGCTGGCCCACTCTGCTTCCTAAACTGCGCTGGCCCACTCTGCTTCCTAAACTGCGCTGGCCCACTCTGCTTCCTAAACTGCGCTGGCCCACTCTCTTCCTAAACTGCGCTGGCCCACTCTGGCTTCCTAAACTGCGCTGGCCCACTCTGCTTCCTAAACTGCGCTGGCCCACTCTGCTTTCCTAAACTGCGCTGGCCCACTCTGCTCCTAAACTGCGCTGGCCACTCTGCTAAACCACTCTGCTTCCTAAACTGCGCTGGCCCACTCTGCTTCCTAAACTGCGCTGGCCCACTCTGCTTCTTGGTGAATGGGAAGGATGTGCGGGTGAATAAAGATGAGAGAAAGAGTGAATGGGGGATTAAAGAAATAGAGGTTTAATAACTTGATTCACATACAACACACATAAACATACACATACACAACGCACAAACACACATACACACAACGCCACTCACATAACACACCATCAAGAATACATACATACAAACATAACAAACACACGAACATACCACAAACAAACGACACACATTCAAACAACACACTAGTACACAGCACAAACGAAACACACAAAAATACAACAAACTACACACACAACACATAACAACACTCACAGACACACAGAATACACAAACAAACACACACACATATACACACATACACGTTCCCACATACACATCACACACCCCACACTGAAAAAACAACAAACACACAAACCATATACACACACAAAACACACAACACACAAAACACAAAACATAACAAACACACAGCACAAAACACACACAAACACAAACACAAACACACAAACATACACACACACACATAACATACAAACAACACCAAAATGCCAAAGAAAAAAATAACACGCGATTATTCTGCAAACGCAAACATACCCATAACCCAACATGGCCGCACGCGACGCCCAGGGACCACATATCACATACATCATAATGACCAAAAATCGGGAAGAGATTTAGCCTCATAAAACTACAATCAAAAATACATTACTGGCAACATCCGCCAAACAGTTGCCAAATCGTATATTTCTCTGACGAATTTGTCTCTTGATGTTCGTTCTTATTTTTTTTTGTTGTCTTTTGTTTTTATGTCTTGGTCTTTTTTTGTTTTCTTTTTCTTTCTCTTTTTCTTTCTTGATTTTGTTGTTGTCTTTTGTATTTATTTGTTTTTTCTCTTCCCTTCTTTTTCTTTCTTGATGTTTTTTTGTTGCCTTTTGTTTTTCTTTTTATTTCTTTTCCTTTCTTGATTTTGTTGTTTTTTGTTTTTATTTATTGATTTTTTCTTTTGCTTTCTTTTACTTTCTTATTCTTATTTTTTTTTTGGTGGGAGGGGGGGGGTCGTCAGATTTTCGAAATATTTCTATGACATTTTATTTCTTTTTGCACTAATGTTATGCAAAACGGGATGACAGAACGGAACATTTTCTTTAAAAGAAAAAATATGTTCTCCAAATGTTCTTATGATATTTCAACGAAATATTCTCCTAAATTAATAACAATATGAATATCTAATCACAATGTTTAGTTATCACTGACTTAAAAAAAAAAAAAAAAAAAAAAAAAAAATTCCAAATACCCTTTGTCTTCACAATGTTCTCCAAAAAAATAGAAAATAAAAAAATAAATAAAAAAATAAAAATAAATAAATAAAATAAAAAATAAAAAAAAATGCACAATGTTCTAAAAAAAAAAAAAAAAAAAGAAGAAAAAAAAAAAATGTTCTCCCCCAGAACGCGCCCTAATGTCCCCCCTCAGAAGAACGCCCACGCAGCCGTTGCATTAGGGCGCCTCCCCTCCCCCCCCCCCCCCCGCAACGGCTGCAATCTGCACCGTGTTCTTTCATCTTGCAATAATCACACCTCGTCTTTGCAATCGCCGACCCTCGCTGAGCTAGACATTAAACCGCCGGGTGGGGTGTAGGGTGGGTGGGGGTTGGGGGCCCGTGGTGGGTGGGGGATGGGTGGGGGATGGGGGTGGTGGGGCGTTGGGGATGGGGTTGGAGGGTGGGGATG
>NW_020869704.1:887022-889447 GCF_003789085.1 Penaeus vannamei | reverse complement strand
TGTGTGTGTGTCTGTAACTATTTTGTGGATATCCATAGATTAATATGTACATTTGTATTGTCCATTCATCATATACAGCACATACGTATGTATTTATGTACATATTTACGGATTCCCGCAAATGAACATAAACACACACACACACACGCACACAAACACACACGTGCCTCATGCCTGTCTTTGTGCATGAATTTTACATGTTTGTGAATCCATCTCTTACACTGACGTATCATGTAAAGTATGTTGCAACAGTGAATATGATGCATACGTTTGTAGAGAGAGAATTGGTACATGGATAGCCCTCTCGTGCGTTCATGTATGTAGGTATTCATTCGTTTATCCATGTATTTATTCATTCATCTATCTATCTATTCATCCATCTATTAATCCATCTACTATCCATCCATTCATTTATCATTCATTTATCTATTCCTTCATCTTCATCTTTCATCTATCTATTCCTTCATTCATTCATCCATCTATCTATTCATCTATTCATTCATCCATCTTTAATCACCCATATCCATCCCTTTATCCGTCCATCCATCCATCCATTTCTTCATTCTTTCGTTCATCCATCCATCCATTCATTTATTATCATCATCTTATCCATCATCCACCCATTCCATCATTCAAATTTTCATTCAATTCATTTATTTATCCATCTATCTTCATCCACCCATCCATCCATTCAATTTTTCATTCATTCATCCAACCAGCCAAGTAGCCTTACGTACACACATGCATACACACATACATGCGTACATAAATACAGACATAAGCATTAATAAAACGCATGGAAAAAGATGATAAATACATACATGTATTTACCCTCCTCCCTCTCCTCCCCCCCTTCTCTCTGCTTCTCTCTTTCCCCTTCCCTCCCTCCTCCCTTCTCTCTCCTCCCCCTCTCCCTCCCCCCTCCCTCTCTCCCTTCCTCCCTCTCTCTCCCTCCCTCCCTCTCTTCTCCTTCCCCTCTCCTCCCCTTCCTCTCCCTCCCTTCCCTTTCCCTTCCCTCTCCCTCCTCCCTCCCCCTCCCTCCCCTTCCCCTCCCTCCCCTCTCCCCCTCCCCTCCCCTCCTCCCTCTCCTCTTCCCTCCCCTCCTCCCTCCCCTTCCCTCCCCTCTTCCTCTCCCTCCCTCCTTCCCTCCCTCCCTCCCTCTCCCCCCTCCTCCTTCCCCTCCCTCCCTCCTGCTCTCCTCCCCCCCAGCCCCAGCTTTATCTTAAACGCTTCACAAATTGATTTCCAAAGATTTGAAAATCATATTGGTGTCGCTTATACGTTGGGAGATGTGCAAAAAAATTTTTATGCATTGACCAGCAAAGTCGGATTGACTGAGAAGGGTTATGTAAGCCGCTTAGAGAAAGGAAAAAAAATGAATGAAAAAAATAACGAGAATTTTTTATGAAGGAATGGAAGGAAAAAAATGAATGAAAAAAAATGGACTAATTTTTATACGGTAAGGAATAGGAAGAAAAAAAAAATGAAAAAAAAAAATGGACTAGAATTTTTATACGGTGAAGGAATAGAAGGAAAAAAAAAATGAATGAAAAAAAATGGACTAAATTATACGGTGAAGGAATAGGAAAAAAAATAATGAATGAAAAATGTAATGGAATGTTTTTTTTTTTTTTTTTTAATGAAGGATTATTGAACCTAAGATAATAATGATAAAAAGATCAGGGAGATAAAATGAAAAAATAAAATATCGAAAAGGATAAATACAAGATAGAAGCTAAAATATTTTACACACACACTTCAAAAAAAAAAAAAAAAAAAAAATGTCGAGAGAAAATTAAAAAGAAGAAAAAAAAATTGATGACCCACCTTCTGGCAACACGGGAACGTAGATGCCACGTATTGATAGTCAATATTTATTTTGATGTTTGCGTGTCTGGATGGAAGCCTTCAATATTCTGGCGTGAAATATTTAGTGGCCAATATACGTTATGCGTCGCCAGTGTTTTATGGAGGGAGTGCTTCTTGTGTCTGTGATCCTGTGCGTGTGTAAGTGTACGTGTGTAATCCTGTGCCTGTGTAAGTGTACACGTGTTGTAAAGTGCACGCGTGTGTACACTTCTTGTGTGTGTGTAAGTGTGTGTGTAATGTAATGTGTGTGTAAGTGTGTCTGTGTAATGGTAAGTGTGTATGTAAGTGTGTGTATGTCTGTGTGAGCGCGTGTATAATCGTGTAATTATAAGTATAAGTGTATATGTGACTATCTGCATAAGTACAAGTATTCATATGCCTGTAAATGTGTGTAAATGAAAGCATGTGTGCGTGTGCGTGCATGTACACCATTCAAGCGCACATGGCGTATCGGCGTGTACACTAATTTCGTATTGAATGTCAACAAGGTGATGTTATCTGGAAAGAGAATACATAACGCTGGCGAGGAGATATTGCTTATAATCTCTGGTAAATA
>NW_020869704.1:879522-882022 GCF_003789085.1 Penaeus vannamei | reverse complement strand
TGTGCCCCTTACTGTTTGGCACGCACTCGTGTTCTGTTCTCCCCTGTTCTCTCACCTTGCTCGGATTTGTTCGTCTCCATGGTCTCTGTCTCTCGCTCTTTTTTTCTCTCTTCGTCTAATTTGTTTTGGCTTTTGCTTCTGTCTCTGTCTATCGTCCTCACTGTCTGGTCTGTATCTCTGCTCTCTCTCTCTCCTCCTCTTCTTCTCTCCTCTCTCCTCTCTCTCTCTCTCTCTCTCTCTCTCTCTCTCTCTCTTGTCTCTCTCTTCTCTCTCTCTTCTCTCTCTCCTCTCTCCTCCTCTCTCTCTTTCTCTCTGTCTCTCTTCTCTCTATATTTGTATTTGTCTATCTTCTCCGTTTTATCTCTTGTATTCTTGTATTTTCTTTCTTACTCTGTCCTGTGGTCCTCTGTCTCTCTATAACTTTTTACTTCTTCACACCAGCACTCACTTAATCTTGTTTCCCCGTGATTCCTCTTCCCCGCTCTATCTCCTCCTCACTCCCTCCTTCTTCTTTCCCTCTTCTTCCCCTCTCTCTCCTTCGCGTCTTTTCTCCTCTGTCTCTCTTCCTTGTCCCTCGTCCTGACCTCCTCCTCCCACCATCCCCTCCCGCCCCGCCTTCTTCTTCCTATTTTTCCCCTCCCTCACGTCCTATGCATATCTGCACTCCCCCTCTTTCTCCTTTCCCCTTCCTGTCGCTCTCTCAGCTCGATTTGAAATTAGTTCCGCTCTCCTCTTTGCGTTTCTCACTCTTTTTTTCATTGTTGTAGCTCCTTCTTTTAGTGCTCGTTGTAACGTAGGGCACGCTTCTGTTGCACCTCCTCTTGCTCTTCGGTCCTTCCTCTTCTCTTACTCCTTTTGATTCTCTTTAACGTTGTATTTTCGTTCCCTCCTCTTTCACTCCTTCCTCTTCTCCTGCTTTTGTTTGGTGCTTAGTTCCTCCGCTTCGGCTTCCTCTTACACTCCCCCCCTCCATCCTCCCCTTCTAAGAAGCCTAAAGTTGCTCCTTTTGCTATGGTGGGCGGGGAAGGGGGGGGGGGGGGGGGATGGGCGTGCGTAAAGTTAGTCGTGTGTGGAATGGGCGGTCCCGTTGGAGCGTGGGTTGCTGGTGCGGTGGGCGTGTGCCCGCGTGTTTGTGCTGGTGGTGCGTGTGTGTGTTTGATTTGTGTGTTATGTGGTGTGTTTTATGTTGTGTGTGTGGTTTTATTGTGTGGTGTGTGTGTGTGTGTGGTTGTGTTTTATTGTGTGTGTGTGTGTGTTTGATTGTGCATGTGTGTGTGTGTTGTATGTGTGCGTGTGTGTTGATTGTGTTGTGTGTGTGTGTGTTGTTTGTGTGTGTGTGGTGTGTTTGTGTGCGTGTGTGTGTGTGTGTATGTCTCCAAATATGTATGTATATGCGTTCGTATATAGGTCATATGTATACACACATTCCCATATATTAGTGCAAATACATACACACGTATTTCAATCTATGTACGTTTATACAAATGTACTATCTTGACTAGATAAACATCCATGTGCGTTTTTTTGCTTTCGTACACGGGCCTGTGTGCGTAAGAGCATCAGGGCGTGGACAGAGAGATGAAGGGAGAGAGGGTGAGAGATCGAAAATAGGCCTATTAGAATTTGAGCCGAAATGAAGTGGGCGGGGTGAGGTGGAGGGGAAGGAAGGGGAGGGTGAGGGAGGAAGGGAGGGGTGGAGCGAGGGTGAGGAGAGAGAGGAGTGGAGGAGGAGAGGGAGGGTGGAGGGAGGGAGGAGGAGAGATGAGGGTGGAGAGGGGAGTAGGAAGGAAGATAGGAGGAAGGAGGGAGGGAGGGGAGGAGATAGGGTTCAGGGAAACGGGAAGGGAGAAAAGGGGTGGAGGGAGGGAGGGAGGGAAGGTGGGAGGAGGAGAAGGGAATGGAGGGAGGGAAGAAAGGGACATAACAACCCCGTATGCAAATGAACCCATTCTGATTTGTATTAATATTCGTGAAAACGCACCACTGTCGAATCTTTACTGTGGAGACCGTGGCTTTTGTCATGGCGGTAGGGGCCTTATACTTCTTATTGTCCCCGGCCCTTCCTTCTCTCCCTTCCCCCCCTTCCTTCCTTTCTGATCCCTCTGAACATCCCCCTTCCCCCTCTACTCCTCCCTCAACCCATCTTACATTTTCCGTCTAACAGTATATTATATATATATATTTTTTTTTCTTTTTATCTGGGAAGGATTTTTTTTTTTATTCTTTTTTGGTATTAAATCCGATATATATATTTTTTGTCGAGGGACTAAACAGCGAACATAATCTAATAAATACTTTCCTCTTATCTCTTCCTCTTTTCTCTTATTTTTTTCCTCTCTCTCTCCCTCTCCTCTCCCTCTCTCCCTCTTTTCCCTCTCCTCTCCCTCTTCCCTCTTCCTTCTTCCCTCCTCTCCTCTCCTCTCCTCTCCCCTCTCTCCCCCTTCCTCTCCCTCCCTCTCCCTCTCCCTTCCCTCTCCCCTCCTCTCCCTTCTCCCTCTCC
>NW_020869704.1:813678-846676 GCF_003789085.1 Penaeus vannamei | reverse complement strand
ATAAATGGTGTTTCTGTTAGACCATCTGTCGTGCCTGTTCTCTATACTATCTCCTAGTCATTCTATTCTCCTTTCTTTCTGTATTCTCCTCTGTACTCTTTCATTTTTCATTTATCTCTCATATTTTTTTTTCTCACTCTCATTGACAATTCTCTTATCCCTTTATTCTTCTCTCTCTCTCTCTCTCTTTTTTTCCTCTCTCTCTCTCTTCCTTCAATCTCTTGCCTCTTCACGTATTACATCAAATCACTCATCTCCTCGACTCTCTTCCTACGCGTCAAATAGAAGAGACCGAGACTGATGGTAGATAAACGAACGAAGTCACTCGTCGAAGAGATCTCGAGTAGAGAGATCAGTACTTCGAAAATCTGCATAGACAGTAGATCACTCTCATCTTTCAGAGATCGATTCAAGTCATCTCCTCTTAGCATCTCTCTTAACACACAAATAAATGGATAATATAACTGAGACTGAAAATAATAGTAAGATGATGAAGACAAGCAAACGAAATAAAAAATCATAACATAATAGTAAACAACAACAACAACAACTATCGAAACAACGAACATATCAATCAGCAAAAATATTCAAGTAAATACATAAATAAGGAGCCACGTTACGTATTGCCACACTGAATGGTGATTACCATAGGCCTACCTGAAAAAAAAAAAAAAATTCTGACACGCACTAACAGCCAGAAAACCTAAAGCAGGTGTGAAAGCCAAGGAAATCTGGTCAAAGTTAGCAAAGGAGTTTAGAAATAAAAATAACAAATAAAAACAAAAAAGGGAGAGGAAAGCATTCGAATAGCTCTCCAGCCATCTCCTTTCTCTAGTTGATTCATTCCTCGCTCCTCTACCGTATAATGAGAGCCGAGACGAGGGAAGAGATGTGCGCACGAGAAGAAATTTAGAAGAGAAGAAGGTAAAATCTACGTGAAGACAGACCACCAGAGAGAGAGAAAAATTAATTAAAGAGACGACAAATGGGTAGTGCTCTAGGAGTGTAGCAGGTATAGTGAAGAGAGAGAGGTGGAAGTGACGGATTTGGCACATAGTTTCGCTAAAGAAGTATCTGTCATTAAGGTATCCCTTTTCATTCTTCCCCCTAGCTCTCTTTTATTCTTTATTTTCTGATCTCTTTAACTTGCTGCTATCGATATTCATCACTTTCTTACTTTTCCTTCTCTCCCCTCCAATACCTTTCCTTCCTCTCTCTCTCTCTGTCTCTCGCTCTCTCCTTCACTCTCTCTCTCTCTCTCTCTCTCTCTCTCTCTCTTCTCTCTGCTCTCTGTCTCTCTCTCTCTCTCCGTCTCTTCCTCATCCTCTCGGCTCTCTCCCTCGTCGTCTCTCTCTTCTCCCCTTATTCTTATGGTAAGAAAAGTGTCTCATCTTCGCGCTCTCTCGTCATCCCTCTTCTCTCCTCTCTCTCTCTCGTCTCGATCTCTCTCTTTCTCCTCTCCGGTCTCCTCCTTCTCGGTCTCTTCTCGGTCCTCTCTCGTCCTGTCCTTCTATACCCTTCTCCGTCCGCCATCTCTCGCTCTCTCTCTCTCACTCTTACCTAGCATCTATTCTGCCGCGGCCTACCCATGCTCTCTCTCCCCTATCCCTCTCTCTCTGCTTCTTCTCTCCTTCCCGTTCCGCTCTTTCTTTTTTCTCCCTTCTCCCGTCCTTTCTCTTTCTCTCTCCCTCCTCTCCTCCCCTCCCTCGCTCGCCCCTCTCATCCCTCTCTCTCCCTCAAAAAAGTCCTTGTCCAAAGCCTAACTTGACAAGTTCATTAAGCTGACAATAACTGGCGATTCCTAACTGCCAGCGAACGCAAATTACACAGCGGCGCCGCCCTGTCTGCGTCCGCCGTTGACAGCGCCGGCCGAAAACCGTCCTCGTTTTTGCTCTTCGTGTTCGTGCTTTGTTTTACAACATGATTTAACCTGTCGCTTTTCATAAACACTTTCTCTCTCTCTCTCTTCTTCTTCTCTCTCTCTCTCATCTCTCTCTTTCATCTCTTCTCTTCTCTCTCGTCTCTCTCTCTCTCATCTCTCTCTCTCTCTCTTTCGTCTCTTCTCTCTCTCTCCTTCGCTCTCTCATCTCTCTCCTCTTCGCTCTCTTCTCTCCTCTCCTCTCTCCTCCTTTCCCTCCTCTCTCCTCTCTCTCTCCTCTCTCTCTCTACTCTTCCTACAGCTCATCTCCTCTCTCTCTCTCTTCTCCCGTCATCGTCATCGATCACTCCTCTCGACTACTACTTTCGTCTCGTACGCGCAGGAGCTCATCCTCTCATCGATGTTCTCCTCATTGGAACTCGCTCTCATGCTCTTCCTCATCTAATTCTCTTTCTCTCTCTCTCTCTCGCCTGCTCCTCTCCCTCACTCTGCCTCTGCTACCGCCTCTCCCTGCTACTCGATCCCTCTCCCTCGGTCCTCTTCGCTATCGCCTTCCCTCCCCCTCTCCTCTCCTCCCTTCTTCCTCTCCCTCTCCCGGTCGTCCTCTCCTCTCCCCTCTCCCTCCCTCTTCCCTCCCTCCCTCCCCCTCTCTCTCCCTCTCCTGCTTAGGCAGCATTTCGCCTTCATATTAACCCCCTCCCAAAAAAAAAAAAAAAAAAAAAAAAAAAAAAAAAACGAAAAAGAGAAGAAAAAGTAGAAAATGAATAGAATGTGACAATGAAGAGAGACAGAGGGAGGGAAAGCGAGGGCAAAAAAAATAATAAAGTTTGAAGTTGGGCGGACAGAATATTAATTAGGAATGAAGTGAGGCGGAAGGATGGGATGTGCGGGGATGGGGGGGGGGGAGCGGAAGGGGATGAGTGGTGAAGGAGGGGAGAGGGAGAGAGGGAGTGCGTGAAGGAGGGGGAGGGGAAGGGAAGAGAGAGGAGGGAAGGGAAGAGGGCAGGAGAGGCGAGCGAAGCGTGTGAGCGAGGAACAGTATAAGTAACGAAGAAAATGAAAGTGCGTGTGAGGGAAGTGGGGAGAGAGGGGAATGAGGGGAGAGGGTGTAAAAAGAGCGGGAGGGGAATGTATGACGGCCGTGAGGGAGGGGAAGGGTGAGGGGAGAAAGTGAAGAGAGAGGGAAAGGGAAGAGAGAAAGTGAGAGAGGAGGGGAGAAAGTGAAGAGAGAGGGAAAGGGAAGAGAGAAAGTGAGAGAGGAGGGGAGAAAGTGAAGAGAGAGGAAAGGGGAGGAAAGTGGGGGGAGTGGGGAGTGGAAGAGGGAGAGGAAGAGGTGAGAGAGGAGAGAGGAGGTGAAAAATGTGTGAAGTAAAGAGGGGAAGGAAAGGAGAGAAACAGAGAGGAAATAGATGAGAACATAAAGAGAGGAGAGAGAAATGGAAAATTTAAAAGAGAAAGAACAAGAGATGGAGGGGATAAAGAGATAGAATGAAGGAAAGCAGGCCGAAAGAGGGAAGACGGAAATCCGGAGCGATAAAGGAGACTAAATGCGAAAAGGAACGAGAAGAGAAAATGGGACTTTTGGGAAATCAAAAAGCCCCGGAATGCGAAGAGGATTTGCAGGAGGAAGTGAAGAGGAAAAAGGCGGATGGGAAAAAGGAATAACAAACAATAAAAAAGTGAGATGGGAAGATGTTGGGTGGAAAGGAATTAGAAAAAAGCAAGATGAGAGAGAGAGAGAGGAGGAGATAGATGCAGGGAGTGGAAAGGAGGGGAGGGGAGAGTGAAAAAAAGAAAGAACGAGACACTCACACGACACTCACACGCACACACACACACACACACACACACACTACACACACACACACACACACACACACACACACACACGCACACACACACACACAGCAGAAGTCACAGAGAGAGAGAGAGAGAGAGAGAGGAGAGAAGAGAGAGAGAGAGGAGAGAGAGAGAGACGACGAGAGAGAGAGGAGAGAGAGAGAGAGAGAGAGAGAGAGAGAGAGAGAGAGAGAAAAGAGAAAGAGAAAGAGAGGGAGAGAGAGAAGAGAGAGAGAGAGAGAGAAGGAGAGAGAGGAGAGAGAGAGATGAGAGAGAGAAGAGAGAGAGAAAATGACAATAATATGACAATATAGTAGTGATGATGTTTGATCACCCATAACAACAATACACCATTACCATTATCATACACAACAAAACAAATTACCACGCCCCCCCCCACCGCAACAACAATAACCATTACGCATTAACCAATTCATACCCAATAAATCAATACCAACAAGCAACAACAACAATACCACCACCCCAGCCCCGCCCCCTCCCCTCCCACCCCCACCCCAACAGCGTCAGGGCGGCTAATGGCGACCGCTCCGACGACAAGCAAATTCCATAAGCTTCAAAGCAACGAGACACGATGACGTCACGGCTCCTTCCCCGACGTCGGCTCGGGAGTGACTTCCTTCGGGGGACTTCACTCGGCGAAGGGAAAGTTACTGAAGGAGGATCTCTCTTTTTTTTATTTTTTTTTTTTTAGCTTTTTATAGATGTATTTTTGGGTTTGGTGTCGTATTTGTTCCGAGTGGATGGGTGTAGGCCTATCTCCATTCTTTTTTATTTATTTTTTTTTTTTTTTATTGTAATGTATGTGTTTTGAATTGAATGTTTCTGTTATTTTTTTTTGTGTGTTGGTTGGATTCTTTTTCTTCTCGTTTTCTTTCGTGTTTTTTAATATTCTCATCTTCCTTTTGGAAATCTTTTCTCCGGTCCTCTTCATGTCCGTCCCTTCCCTGCTTCCGTTATTCAATTCGTTTTTCTCCCCTTATATTTAGCTTCGTTTTTTTGTTCCTTCTCTCTTTATGCTTTATTCTGAGTTTTCACCTTCTACTGTATTTTTCTAGAGACACATGCAAGCACAAACACACACACTTACGCTAACGTGCACGCGCGCACACACACACACGACACACCAACACACACACACACACACACACACCACACACACACACACACACACACACACACACACACACACACACAACACACACACACACACAACACAACATACACACCACACACATTACACAACTACATTCTCACAATGAAAATACACGTTTCCTCATATTCCACCTTAAGCAAGCCAAACCGGGATCAAAGACCTCCCCATCCTCCCATCTTCCCCTCCCCACCCCACCACCCCTCCCACTTCCCCTCCGCATCCCCTCTCGCCCACGACGGCTGAACGACCTCCAAGAACGACAAGAAAAATCCGGTCATATCACAGAATCCCCCCCCCTCCTCCTCCCCTCCCCCCCTTCCGCCCGACTGACGGAAGGGGGGGCAAGGCTGTAGCGCAAACCTGGGTTGTAAACCGGCGTAGATTTATGTGATGTTGTGGGAAGGTGGGTGGGGGAGGTGGGAGGGGAGGGAGGGAGGGGGTAAAGATAGAGGAAGAGAGAAGAGGAGGAGACGGGAAGAAGAAAAATAATGAGAAGAAGGCATAAGAGAAGCAAAGGAAACAATTAGGGGGTAGGAGGATAAAGGAAAAAAAAGAGGAAGAAGACAACGATCAGAAGAAAGAGGAGAAAAGGAAAAAACATGAGTTAAAATAGGAAGAAAAGGAAGAAGAAAAAGTAGGAAAAAGAAGGAGAGAAGAAAAAAAGAAGAAAAGGAAGAACGAGAGGGAAAAGAAGGAGAAAAAGGAAAACAGGAGGAAAAGAAGGAAAGAAAAAAAAACAAGAAGAAAAGGAAAAACAAGGAAAAAGAAGGAGTATGGACTCTCTCTTACTGAGGGAGAAGGACTGGATCTCTCGAAGCTGTGAGGAAGGGGGGCAGGAGGGTGGAGAGGAGGAGGAGTGGAAAAGGGGAGGAGGGAGGGAGGAGGGAGAGGGAACAGAAGTCGGAAGGTAGGGAGAACAAAATGACAGAGAGAAAGAGAGAGAGAGAGAGAGATTGATATAGATAGATAAATAGATAGATAGATAGAGAGAAAGAGAGAGGAAGAAAGAAAGAGAAAGAGAGAGAAATCAGACAGGACAGATTAGATAGCAGAGAGAAAGACAGATAGATGAGAAGAGAAATCAAGAAGACAGATAGAGAGAGAAATCGAGACAGACAGATAGGTAGATAGACAGAGAGAGAGAGACAGATAGATAGAGAGAAAGAGGAGTCGAGACAGACAGACAGGTAGATAGACAGACAGAGAGAGAATGAGAGAGAGCGAGAGGAAGCGGCCAAGCGACCGCAGGCTTAATACCAGCAGCGGCTAAATCGGAACAAATGGGAAAAATCTCTGACTTGTTTCCCATAATTACTTTTTCTTTTTTCCGATTTTATTTTTCGGGCAACATAAATATCGCTCCAATCCTGCATTCCCTGTAATTAGGTCGGAAATCATTCCAAAAAAAAAAAAAAAAAAAAAAAAAAAAAAAAAAAAAAAAAAAAAAACAATAACAAAAAAAGCATAAAACATGAAGCATCTTGCAAGCGTTGAATATATAATCAGACGAATTAATTCATCTTTCTGCAAAATGCAATACTCATATTCATTTCACGTTAATGCGGTGAGAGCAGCGGCCTGCGTTTTCCATAATAAATTATTTAATGAAACGTGAACACTGCACACGACTCTCTTTCTCTCTCGCTCACAGCAAACTCTTTGTCTCTGTCTGTCTCCTCTTAATTCTATCTTTCTTTATATCACTTATTTTCTGCCTGCCTGTCTGTCTGCTGCTCCCCCTTCTCTCTATTCTCTTCTCTCTCTCTCTCTCTTTCTCTCTCCTTCTGTTTCCTAGTATCTCTCCTTCCCTACACATATGCACTCAGACCTGCTTAATACTCTCTCAAACACACCCACACCCACCTACCACCACCACCAAACCACCCACCCACCCTCCCCTACCATCCACCTACCTCCCCACTCTTCCCATACTCTCGTACCCCCTACTTCCTCTTACCCCACCACCCTCCCCCTCTCCCTTCCTCCCCACCCCTTCCTCCCCCCTCCACCTACCCTCTTCCCACCTCCTCCCTTCCAAACCCTCCCTTCTTTCCACCTCTCCCCCCCTCCAACGTCCCCTTCCCACCCCTCCTCCCTCCTTCCTCTTCCCTCTCCCCTCCTCCCTCGCTCCAATCCTCCTCTTCCCACCCTCTCCTCCCCCCCTCCAACCTCCCCTTTCAACCCCCTCCTCCCTTCCTCCCAACCTCCCCTTTCCCCCCCTCCTCCCCCCTCCCAACTTCCCTCTTCCCCCCTCCCTGCCCCCCTCCCCTCTTCCCACCCTCTCCTCCCTCCTTCCCCCCTTTCACCTCTCCCCCTCCTCCCCCCTCCATACCCTCTCTTCCCACCTCCCATCCTCCCTCCAACCTCCTCTTCCCACCCCCCTCCTCCCTCCCTCCTCCCCCTTCTTCCTCCCCCCTCCAACCTCCTCTTCCACCCCTCTCCCTCTTCCCCTTCACCTCTCCCCCTCCTCCCCCCTCCAACTTCCCACTCCCTCCTCCTCCTTCCCTCCCTTCACCTCTCTCCTCCCCCTCCAACCTCTCTCTTCCCACCCCCTCCTCCCTCCTTTCTTCCTCTCCTTTTTTTCCTCTCCTCCCTCTTTCCCCACCCTCCTCCTCCTCCTTCCCTCCTTCCCCCTTCACCTCTCCCCCTCCTCCTCCCCCTCCCCCCTCTTAAAAAGGTCCGGGCCGACGCTCCCCTCGAGGCCCCAGCGGCGACACCGGCTTCCCGGATAAGGAAACGGCGGAATCGGGCGCGGATCGTGTGTTAATTGCCTTATCGGAGGAAGCGCAGCCGAGAGAGGCGCTTCTCAGAGATCGCTAATAGGGAGAGAGGGAGGAGGGAGGAGGGGAAGGGAGGAGGGAGAGGAGAAGGGAGGGAGGGAGAGGGAGGGAGGGGGAGTGGGAGAGGGGGAAGGGTGAGGAGGAGGGAGGGAGGGAGGAGGGAGAGGGGGAAGAGGAGGAGGGAGGAGTGGGAGGAGGGAGGAGGGAGAGAGGGAGGTGAGGGAGAGGGAGGGAGGGGGGGAGTGGGAGAGGGAGGAGGGAGGAAGGAGGGAGAGGGAGGAGGGAGGGAGAGGGAGGAGGGGAGAGGGAAAGGGAAGGGAGAGGGAGGGAGGGGGAGTGGGAGAGGGTGGAGGGAGGGAGAGAGGGAGATTGGAGAGGGAGAGGGAAGGAGGGAGAGGAAGAGGGAAAGGGGGGAGGAGGGAAGGGAGGAGGGGAGAGGGGGAGGGTGAGGAAGAGAGGGGAGGGAGAAGGAGAGGAGGAGAGAGAGGAGTGAGCGATGGGGAAGGAGGGAGGAAGATGGAGGGATGGAGGGAAGGGTGAGGGTGAGCGATGGAGAAGGAGGAGGAAGGGAGAATTGGAAGAAAGAGAAGGGTGAAGATGAGCGATGAGAGGAGGGGGCTGAGGGAGTGGGAGGGAAGGGGTAGAAAGAGGGATGTATTGATAGATGGATGGATGTAAGGAGGGAAGTAGAGAGAGAGAGAGAGAGAGAGAGAGAGAAGAGAGAGAGAGAGGAGAGAGAGAGAGAGAGAGAAGAGAGAGAGAGAGAGAGGAGAAATGGGTTTAGTCATTAACAAATTATCTTGGCCATAACAAGCATACTGCCTTTCGCTCTCAATTTCTCTCTTCCCCTTTAAACATCTTATTCCTCCCCCCTTCTTTCGTTTCGTTACACCCCTTTTCTCTAAACCCCCCTCCCCCCCTAAAAAAAATATACCCAACCCCAAAAAATCCTCAAAGTCTAACTAACGTGAAATGCGAGAGCAAAATCTGAGAAAAAATGGGCGAACTGAAACTAAAGAGAAAAGATAAAAACACCATAAAGATATTCTAGAGGTCTAAAGTTTTACTATTATGTCTCCGCGATGTGCGAGATACGGAAAGGGAGAGGGGGGAGGGAGGGAGAGGGGAGAGGGGGGAGAGGGGAAGGGGAGAGGGGGGAGAGGGGAGAAGGGGGAGGGGGGAAAGGGGGAAAGCGAGAGGGAAGAAAGGGATTTGGAAAGGAGGAGAAGAAGATGAAAGGAAGGACGGAGGAAAGAGTTGCATGAAATGAAAGGGAAAAAAGAGAGGATGAGAGGGAGTGGGAGAGAGGAGAGAGGTGGAGCAAAGGAGAGAGGAATGAGATGCAGAGAGAGGAAGAGAGAAAGAATAACTATCTCTTACCCGAAACCCCAACCCCCCCTCCCCCTAGTTATTTCCCCCTGCCTATTTCTCCTCTCCTTTTCGTCTTACTCTTATCCTGCTCTTCAATCTCTTGTTTCTTTGTTATTATCTTTCTGCTTCTCCTCTTCCTCCTCCCCCTTTTCCCCCTCCGGCATCCCATCCCCTTCCTCATCCCTCATCCCCCTCCCCCCCCACCACCTCCACCTCTTCCTCCTTCCCCCTACACATCCTCTTCCTCCCTCCCCCTTCTTCCCCAACCCCCTACCCCTCCCCCCTCCCCCGACCCGCGAATCAGACCCCGGAGAAGCGTGACTTTACGGTCGGAGGTCGCGCGTGTGACTTAAATGACCGAGGAGTGACTTATTTAACGTCGGTCCGTCTTCTCGATCGAACTTAAGCGCGATTAAGTGACTGTTTCGCGTCCCCCCCCTCCCCCATACCCCACCCCCACTCTCCCTCTTCCCACCACCCCCACTATCCCCCCCCTCCCCACCCCCTCCCCCACTATCCCTCTCCCATACCCCACCCCACTATCCCCCCTCCCCATACCCCCACCCCCACTATCCCTCCCCATACCCAACCCCCACTCTCCTCTCCCCAATACCCCACCCCACTTATCCCCCTCCCATTACCCCACCGCCACTATCTCCTTCTCCCCCATACCCCCCACCCCGTATCCCTCCTCCCCCATACCCCACCCCCCTATCCTCTCCTTCATACCCCACCACCCCACTAAACCCTCTCCCCATACCCCACCCCCACTATCCCTCTCCCCATACCCCCAGAGAGATCCCTCCCCATACCCCACCCCCAATCCCTCCCTACCCACCCCACTATTCCTCTCCACATTACCCCACCCCACTATCCCTCTCCCCATACCCCCCCCCACTATTCCCCATACTTCATCCCCACTATCCCTCCCCATACCCACCCCCACCATCCCTCTCCCCATCCCCACTATCCCATACTCCCCATACCCCACCCACCCACTATGCCTCTCCCACCCCATTTCAAGTTTTTTTTTTTTTTTATTTTCTGTCTTTCTATTCTCTCTTCCCCTCTTCTGGTTATTTTCCATTCTTTGATACCTACGCCTCCCTCCTCTTTCCCTCTTTCCTCTATTTTCCCTTTCCTTTCTCCTTCGCCATTCTCCCCCGTCTTTCTACCCCCCCCCCCTTTCCCTTGTCTTCCATTCTTTCACCTTCTCTTCGTTTAATTTTAATCTGCTTCCCTCCATCTCCCTTCTTTCCCCTTTTCCTTTCTTTTCCTCTCCCCGCCACCAGTTTCTTTAGAGAATTAATTGCTATCTATCAATCGTACAAATTACACCACACACACCACACACACACACACACACACACAACTCTCTTTTCTCTCTCACAACACATACACACACAACACACCACTCTCTCTTCTTCTCTCTCTCACAACACACCACACAACACACACACACCACACATACACTCTCTCTCTCTCTCTCTCTCTCTTCTCTCTCTCTCTCTCTCTCTCTCTCTCTCTCTCTCTCTCACTCTCTCTCACATACAAACACACACACACACACACGCAAACAAACACATACACACACAGACATTCTTACATACAGCATATCGCCCATATAATTCCCATACAGACACACGCATGTAATTCTCGCTTCGGGCCAAAACAAAGGGGCTTCACGCGGAGAGCGGAAGAGAGAAGTTAAAAGGAAACTTTATTGTTGTTCCAACTTCAGCGCGAAAATTCAAAACAAAACACTCGAGAAATAACAAACACTCAGACTCTGCACGAAACGCGAAGCACACTCACAAATCACAAAAAAAAAAAAAAAAAAAAAAAACAACCGTACCGAAAAAAAAAAAAAAAAACATTCCCAAAAGAAAGTATCGTTTCTCATCAAACTTTCCAAAGAAAATCGGGAGAAGAAGAAAGAAGAAGAAAGAAGAAGAAAAAAAAATCAATCTTAACAAAGAAAAATGATTGGGAACTTTGGCAATATTGCACCATAGTGAGGCTCGTCGGGGTCACTGCTGCAACAATACCTCTATGGAAATGGAGTTTGTTGTTGCTGCTGGAAACCTACGGGCGTTTTGAGTCACGGAAGGACCGGAAGAGGTGGGGGTGTTGGGGGATGGGCGTTGTGGGGAGGGAGGGAGGGAGGGGGAGGAGGGAGGGAGGGAGGGAGGGAGGGAGGGAGGGAGGGAGGAGGGAGGGAGGGAGGGAGGGAAGGAAGGAAGGAGGGGAGAGGGAAAGAGAGGGAAAACGATGAAAAGAGAGGAGAGAGAGAGAGAGAGAGAGAGAGAGAGAGAGAGAGAGAGAGAGAGAGAGAGAGAGGAGAGAGAGAGAGAGAGAAGAGAGCGAAAAGAGAGAGAGAGAGAAAGAGACAAGGAGAGAGGATCTGACAGGCAGAAGTGACAAAGACAGACAGCGCCGACCTACCCGCCGGGAGTCGCCCCGCCCCTAACTTCGGCGGGTCATTTCTCTCAAATGGGCGCCTCTTCCGGCAAAGCAACTTCTTACTTACGCTGACGAACTCCTCCAGCCTCTTTTCTCTCTCTCTCTCTCTCTCTCTCTCTCTCTCTCTCTCTCTCTCTCTCTCTCTCTCTCTCTCTCTCTCTCTCTCTCTCTCTCTCTCTCTCTCTTCTCTCTCCTCTCTCTCTCTCTCTCCTCTGTCTCTTCTCGCTGTCTCTTGACTTCCTCGCGAACTGTCGGACTGGCTGCCTGACTGACTCGGTGACTGGCTTATTGACGGGCGGTCTGCTTGGTTGTGATGTCAAAAGCACCTGGATCTCTCTCTCTCTCTCTCTCTCTCTCTCTCTCTCTCTCTCTCTCTCTCTCTCTCTCTCTCTCTCTCTCTCTCTCTCTCTCTCTCTCTCTCTCTCTTTCCTTATTTTAATAGCACTCTCCATATTCTTTTCTCACATTATCTTGGTCTATCTGTCTGTCATTCTGTTTGTCCGTCTGTCTGCCTATCTGTCTTCCAGCCAGTCAGCCATATACATAACTGTAATTGATATATATTAACATCTCCTTTTGATTCAATCAAATCAGGTGACGAACCAATTACTTCCCTCCCAATCCATCTACCTGGCGAACACCTCTCTCCTCTGCCGCCTTTCTCGCCCTCCTTCACTCTCCTTTCAAAATACCCATGCATGCCCAAGAACACCCCCTCCTTTCTCAATCCCCCTATTTTGTCATCTTTGTCATCCCCCTTCCCTCTTTTATCATTTCCTCCTCCTATTTCCCTGCCTCCTTTTTTACCCCCTCCAACTATTTTCCTCCCTCCTTTTCGACTCCCTCCCCTTCTACCTCCATTTCCCTTGCCTATTCGACCTTCCCTCCTCCTCCTCTTCCTCCACCTTCTCACCTTCTCTCTCCTCCTCCTCCTCCACCTTCTCACCTTCCTCCCTCCTCCTCACCTTCTCCCCTTCTCCCTCCTACTCCTCCTCCACCATCACCTCCTCCTCCTCTCCTGCCGCTCCTCTTCCTCCTCCTCCCCCCTCTCCCTCACTTCTTCCTCCCCTACTCGACCACCCTTCCTCCCCCCCACCCCTTCCCTTCACCCCTTTCCCGAGTGGGGACTGAAGGCAACACATTTTGCCGACTTTGCCCCAACTTTTACCTCGTTAAACTTGAAACTACGTGGAGTCAACTTTATAAACATACACTCATAAGTCCTCCTCCTCCCCCTCCCCCTCCCCGTCCCTTCCCCCTCCCTCTCCTAAGTCCAATCCCCCCCCTCCCCCCGCCCCCCGCCCTCCACTCCATCCCATCAAACTTCAGCTTTTAGTTTTCTTTTCTCTACATACTTTTTTTTTTTTTTCGTCAAATCTTTTTAAACTTGTGTGCTGCTCGTGTGATTAAGGGAGACCGAGGCATCGTTACTGTTGTTGTTGTTGTTGTTGCTTGTTGTCGATAGTGTTCAATGTCCTCGTTTGTGTTGCTTTTGTTGTTGGTTATAACTTGTTGGTGTTATGTTTATATCGTTACTGGCGGTGCTATTATTTTTATGTTGTTAAATTTCCTGCTGAATCCTATTGCCCTTCTTATTTTGCTATTGTCACTGTCACTGCTATGTTTTTGTTGTTGTTGTTGTTGCTTCTTGTTTGTCTGGTCGATAGTGTTGAATATCTTTGTTGTTGTTGTTGTTGCTGATTTCTCCGATGTCACCATTTTTCTTCTTTTTTTTTTGGTCTCAGCGCTGTTATCGACAATCAACTGTTGTTATTGCACTCGCTAAAGCCTTCGTCATCACCATCATCTTCATCACCAATGTTGCTGCTGCTGCTTGCATCATCATCCACTTTCTCACTCTCTTCGTGACCTCCCCCTCCCCCTCCCCTTCTCTCCCTCCCCCTCTCCCCCTTATTATCCTTCCGTCATCACAAACTTCGTCCGAACACCTGAGTCATCATCACCACGTTGCTTTGGACGCCTTCGATAATGATGTTGGTGTTGGCAATTGATGATGATTCTATTTGGGTGATGACGAAAAGGGGATGGTTTAAAAAAAAGGAGATAAAAGGATTCAAAAAGGATAGGAAGAATTATTGAAGAATGATTGATGATGATGATGATGATGGTGATGGTGATGATGATGATGATGATGATGAGATGTGGTGATGATGGTAATGGTGATGATGGTGGTAAAGAGAACTAGGAGGGAGAGGAGAAGGACGATGACAATAAAAAAGTCATAATAAAATCATAAAACAGCATAACGAGACGAAGTAAACCAGGAAACAACAACAAAAAAGATAAAGCAAAATACCTTTTGAGAGAAAACGATAAGAATAAAAACAAACAAACAAACGAAAAGCAAGCAAGCACTATCGAACCCGTAATAAGACAAGATGATCAATGACAAAGGAAAATAAGAAGCAAATGGAGACAGGGAGAGAGAGAGAAAAAAATACACCCAGCAACAACAAATAAAATAATGCGAATTATTAAAAACTCACCAAGTTAATTATACGAAAATTTAAGCAAACAAGATGAGGATTGCCAGCGGCGGAGTTTGGGGGGGGAGGGGATGGAGAGGAGGAAGGGAAGGGGAAAGAGGAGAATGGAGGGAGAGGAGGGAGGAGGAGAGAGGAAGAGGAGGGGAAGAGGAGGAGGGAGGAGGAGGAAGGGAGCGGGGATAGGGAGAGAGGGGAAGGGAGGAGGAGGGGAGGGAGGAAGAGGAGGAGGGAGAGGAGGGAGGGGAGAGAGGAGAGGAGGGGAAGGGGAGGGAGGAAGAGGAGGGAGAAGGGAGAAGAGGAGGATGAGGGGGGGAAAAGAGGAGGAGAGGAGGAGGAAGAGAGGGGAGAGGAGGAGGGGAAGAGGAGGAGAGGAGGGGAAGGAGGAAGAGAGGGGGAAGTGGAGGGGAAGGGGAAGAGGAGGAGGAGGGAAAAAGAGGAAAGGAGAAGGGAGAGAGGAGGGATGAGGAGGGAAGAGGGGGATGAGGAGGGGGAAAGAGGAAGAGGAGGATGAGGGGAAGAGGAAAAAGAGGAGGGGAAGGGGAACAAGAAGAAAGGAAAAAGAAAAGAAACAGAAGAAGAAAAAGAAAGAAACAGAAGAAGAAGAAGACGAAGAAGGAGAAGGAGGAGGCCGCGGGCAGTGACGTCACCAAGCCGGAGCTGCAGCCAAGCCAGCTGGGCGGCACATGACACTCGGGCCATGACACCACCGGGACAAGAATGCTGCTGTCACGCTGACCCCCACGTGCGCCCGCCCCCCCCCCCTCCCCCTCCTGGCAGACCCTACGTGCGGTCCTGTCTGTCTGTCGCCTGTCTGTCCTCACTTATTGTACTTTAAGTGCTAGACAAACACATGGTTTAGGGGGGCGGGAGGGGCTTCGGTTAGAGGAGGGGAGGGGCTTCGGTTAGAGGGGGGAGGGGCTTCAGTTAGAGGGGGGGGAGGGGGCTTCGGTTAGAGGAGGTGGGGGGGGACGGGTCAGATGAGGATGTAAGTTTGTGGGGGGTGAGAGGGTCGGGGAGGGGGTATAAACGGAGGAGGGGGCGGGGGGGGGTAAGGAGTGGTGTTTGTGATTTACAAGATGATGGGTATTTCGTGTGTGCGTGGATGCTTGCGCGTAAAAAAAAATGTTTGCACTCACGTCACTTATTCGCAAAACACACGCATTTTTATTTTCTCTTTCTCCCTCGCTCCCTTTTCTATTTTTTCTCTCTTTCTTTTCCAATCACTCTCTCTTTCTCCCTCCCACTCGCTCTCTCTCTCTCTCTCTCTCTCCCTCCTTCCCTCCCTGCCTCCTTCTCTCTCCCCCTCCTTCCCTCCCTCTCTCTCTCTTTCTCTCCCTCCGTCTCTACCTCCTCCTCTCTCTCTTCCTTTCTCCTTTCCTCACTCCATCACTTGACTCAAATCACAAGACGCACACACACACACGATAAAAATCCCCCCCTCCCCCCCCCGCTCCCCACATCCACTAGCTCCATCTATAAACCACAAAGTCAAGCACAGCACCTCATTCGCCTCATTTCCCCGCCCTCATAACTCCCTCATCGCCCTCGCAGCCTCTCCCTTACTGCTACTCACACTGGACAAGACCCTCACAATTTGGCTGTAAATTGCATCGTTAATTACTCGTTATTCCTCCTCGTTAACCCCGCCCCCCTTCCCCTCCTCCCTCCCCCCCCCCTCCCACCTCCTAACTCTCTCTTAAATGAAACCGAAGCCGTCGCCATCCGTTGAGAGGAGGCCACGGAAACGAACGCGATCGGCCATTGGCGTGCGTGTGAATCATCAGCATCACCTGTTCGAAACGGTTGGCGGTAATTGCGGCCTGTCGACTTGGCTCGGCGTAAAACACCCGCCACGCTCAGATTTGTGGTTATGGGTCTCTCTCTCCCTCTCTCTCCTCTTCTCTTTTGTTTTCCTCTCTTCTCTTCTCTTTCTCCATCTCTCTCTTCTCTTTTGTTTTTCTTCTTTCTCTTTCTTCCCCCTCTCTCTCTCTCTTTCTCTCTCTCTCTCTCTCTCTCTCTCTCTCTCTCTCTCTCTTCTCCTCTCTCTCTCTCTCTCTCTCTCTCCTCCCTTTGCATTTTATCTCCCCTTTTCTCTCAATCTTTCTCACTACAAGTCGAAAAATTCCACATTTCATCAGCATAATTTCTCCAAGAATTAATAAATAATTCTTATCACTCCTATGAGTAATCAACTTAATCAATTCAATCTATCATCTTTCTTGCAAGACGGTAATCCCGGGATTTCATAAGATAGGATTTCACACCCACGTGCAACTAGGCCCTCACAAACACAGAGAAACACGGCCGCGCATAAATGAGTGTGTGTGTGTGTGTGTGTGTGAGAGAGAGAGAGAGAGAGAGAGAGAGAGAGAGAGAGAGAGAGAGAGAGAGAGAGAGAGAGAGAGAGAGAGAGAGAGAGAGAGAGAGGGAGAGAGAGAGAGAAAGAGAAAGAGGTGAGTGATGAGTGAGTGAGAGTAAGAGTGAATGTATGTGAGTGTGAATGAGTGTGTGTGCGTGTGTGTCTCCGTGTGCATGTGTGTGTGCGTGCCCTTCCCTTCCATACAAAACAACAAACAAAACTCGTTTCACCCAAAAAGGAAACTCAAACGCGAGGCGTCGAGGCGGAGGCGGCGAGGTCCTGCCTGCGGCGGGAAGGAGAATTGACATTGAAAATTCTTCATTTCCCGCCACTCGGAAGGCCAAATGGCTCCGGAAAGATGGCGTCCCGACCGCATTTGTCGCCGCGTCGCATTTCTTCCATGTTTCCTTTTTTTTTTTAATCTCTCCTTGTCTTTGCTTTTATCCTAGCTTTGTCGTGGTTTGCGCCTTTTAAGCACACGCATACGAACACACACACGCGCGCGCACACACACACACATAGTTACAGGAAAGGGAGTTTAAAGGCGAAATAAACTTCCTATAATCTTTTAGTTAAACATATGCAATAGTATGCGCGCAGTGTGTGTGTGTGTGTGTGTGTGTGTGAGAGAGAGAGAGAGAGAGAGAGAGAGAGAGAGAGAGAGAGAGAGAGAGAGAGAGAGAGAGAGAATCACCTGACCTTGATCCAGACCCCCACTTAAAAAAATAAACAATAAAATAAAACAGAAAAAGAAAAACAACAACAGCGAACAACAAACAAAGAAAAAATCAGAAAAGAAAAGAAAACCAAAAGAAAGAAAATCAGAAAAGAAAGCAAACCAGGAAAAGAAAAGAAAATCAGAAAAGGAAAAGAAAAGAAAATCAGCAAAGAAAAGGAAAATCAGGCGGACGCAAAATATCTCGCGCCCAAGTATGAATTCCTCCTCTTCGGCGCGGATGAATACATGCATGAGACGGAGAGCGCGCCTAAGCGAGCATTAAGCCTGTTTAGGGGCCCGACGGCGCTCTCAATACGTATTCAGATCGCCTCCTGCCGCCGACGGAGACACGGGCCCGCTCGCCCCCCCGGCTGACGTAGGAGCCCCGGCGCCGCGCCCCCGGCAGGCGTGGGAGAGGCTCTAAGCTTGGCTCTGAAGCTCTAGGCTTCGCTCTAAGGCAGACATGGGAGAGGCTCTAGGCTTTGCTCTTTCACTCTACGGAGACATGGGAGGCCCTTCGCTCGGCTCTGGCAGACAGGGAAGGCTCTAGGCTTCGCTCTAAGGCATACATGGAGAGGCTCTAGGCTTGCTCTTCGCACTACGGCAGACATGGGAGAGGCCTCGCTTTGGCTCAAGGCAGACATGGAGAGGCTCTAGCTTCCTTCGCTCTAAGGCAGACATGGGGAGGCTCTAGCTTCGCTCTAAGGCAACATGGGAGAGGCCCTTCGCTTGGCTCTAAGGCAGACATGGGAGAGGCCCTTCGCTGGCTCTAAGGCAGACATGGGAGAGGGCTGGGCTCTAAGGCAGACATGGGAGAGGCTCTAGGCTTGGCTCTAAGGGAGACATGGGAGAGGCCCTTCGCTTGGCTCTAAGGCAGACATGGGAGAGGCTCTAGGCTTGGCTCTAAGGCAGACATGGGAGAGGCCCTTCGCTTGGCTCTAAGGCAGCTGGGAGAGGCCCTTCGCTTGGCTCTAAGGGACATGGGAGAGGCCCTTCGCTCGGCTCTAAGGCAGACATGGGAGAGGCTCTAGGCTTGGCTCTAAGGCAGACATGGAGAGGCCCTTCGTTGGCTCTAAGGCAGACATGGGAGAGGCCCTTCGCTTGGCTCTAAGGCAGACATGGGAGAGGCCTTCGCTTGGCTCTAAGGCAGGGGAGAGGCTCTAAGGCAGAGAGAGGCCCTTCGCTTGGCTCTAAGGAGACATGGGAGAGGCCCTTCGCTCGGCTCTAAGGCAGACATGGGAGAGGCTCGCTTGCTCTAAGGCAGACATGGAGAGGCCCTTCGCTTGGCTCTAAGGCAGACATGGGAGAGGCCTTCGCTTCTCTAAAGACATGGGAGAGGCTCTAGGCTTGGCTCTAAGGAGACATGGAGCTCTAAGGCAGACATGGGATCCTTCGCTCGGCTCTAAGGAGACATGGGAGAGCCCTTCGCGGCTCTAAGGCAGGCTTTCGCTTCGCTCTAAGGCAGACATGGGAGAGCCCTTCGCTCGGCTCTTAAGGCAGACATGGAGAGGCCCTTCGCTGGCTCTAAGGAGACATGGGAGAGGCCTCGCTTGCTCTAAGGCCCTTCGCTTGGCTCTAAGGCAGACATGGGAGAGGCCCTTCGCTTGGCTCTAAGGCAGACATGGAGAGGCCCTTCGCTGGCTCTAGGCAGACATGGGAGAGGCCCTTTCGCTCGGCTCTAAGGCAGACATGGGAAGCCTTCGCTCGGCTCTAAGGCAGACATGGAGAGGCCCTTCGCTTCGGCTCTAAGGCAGACATGGAGAGACTCTAAGCTTTGCTTAAGGCAGACATGGGAGAGGCCCTTCGCTGGCTCTAAGCAGACATGGGAGAGGCCCTTCGCTCGGCTCTAAGGCAGACATGGGAGAGGCCCTTCCCTTCAAATTTTACTTTCCCGATGATAAAGGTGATTTCTACACATAAGTCTGTATACTTGCGCCTTGTCCTCCTGCAACACGCGTAGGCCACCACCTTCCACTCGGCCTCCGACGGGAAACGAGAATCCACTCCCTCTTCCCCTCCCCTCTCCCTCTTTCTTTTGCCCTCCTCCCCCCTCCCCCCCCCCCCCAACAAACACATCCACCTCGTCGACCGAAAAAATCCATCCAGAGAAAAACCTCGCTCACGTCCGGCCCATCAGCGATACGCAAATTAGCGCAGACAGTATACTTGCGCCTTGTCCTCCTGCAACACGCGTGGGACACCCCCTTCCCCTCGGCCTCCGACGGGGAACGAGAATTCCTTCGGCAGACACCAGCGCCCCTTCGCAGTCCTTCCGCGACGCCCACCCACGCCCAAGGCACGACGACACGGGAAACAACACGCATGAATAAGAGATGAGCCTCAACTATATCACTATAATCTCTTCAGCCCATTTTTTTTTTTTTCTCTCTCTCTTTTACCCTCCGATCCGATCGAAATCAAAAGGCGAGCGTATAGGCCTAAATAACCCCGGAACGGTTCGAGAAGGATTTCAATTCCGAGACGAGAGGCGCCGAAGGTCCAAGATAACGGACGAAACGATGCGGGAAAAAAAGAAAAAAAGAGAAGAGAAACATCAACCAGTGTTCGTATGTGATAACGACGTCATTTAAAATCTCTTTTTAACTTAGAAATCCGATACAAAGGCGATCTACTCGGCGTGGAGAAGAAAGGGGGGGGTGACACGCGCGCTCCCCGCGTACACATGCACACACACGAGGAGAGAGAGAGAGAGAGAGAGAGAGAGAGAGAGAGAGAGGAGAGAGAGAGAGAGAGAGAGAGAGAGAGAGAGAGAGAGAGAGAGAGAGAGAGAGAGAGAGAGAAAGAAAGAAAGAAAGAAAGAAAGAAAGAGAAAAGAGGAGAGAGAGAAAGACCCGAAGATGGACCGCCGAAGAGTGCGTGTCCCGCTGTTGACCCACACGGGCTACACCCATACCCACTTACCAGGCCGTGTAAACGCTTAGCATTTACAAGCCCAAAGAGGCGTGGCCATTACGCGCCGCACTCCTTTCCTTATACGAACTCGTGGCGTAGGAGAAGCAGGAATATGTTTGGAGGTGGATAAAAAAAAATGTTACGTGGAAGATAAATACACACACACGAGCGAGCACACACACACGAGCGAGCACACACACATACGCACACGCACCACCACAACAAACAACGAAGTGCGAAAAGACGAATAGAGATAAAAGGATAAACATCCTACACAGACAGACAGACAAAAGAATAAAGAAAAAAACGGCACACCTGAAAGGAAGAAAGAAAATAAGAGAAGAGGATAAAAATGCAGAGGACAGAGAGATCGATGAGTATGAGAGGGTGAGAAGAAACCCAGAAAGTCGCTTACGACCAACCGAGAGATGTCATCTAACGTGTCCTGCGGGTCAGATTTTTGCCTTCCAATCCCTCCTCCTTCCTCTGGTCCCTGACCCCGCCCCCGCGAGTTCTTCGCCTCAACCTGGTTTACGTCTCAGTCGCGAACAACTCGACCGGCGCTTGCCACCACTGCGAGTCCTGCGCTTGCTATGCTTTCCCGCCATCTCCCGACATCCCTATGAGCCTTTGAAACGGAACCCGATGCTGAACGTCTTGGTCCCGAAATTCCAAATCTGTGCCCACGTCGTTACTTTGCCCGTGGTCCCGAACTTGCTTGAATCGCGGGAACAGTCCTCACAACTCCTCCGCCCACGATCGGGCGCGACGTATCTTTCCGGATTGCTGGCACGTCCCCGCCGCATCCACGCAACTGGACCGCTGTCCGACTGCCCTCGTCCCAGCCGGCGCCAGCATTCAAGTGAATTTCCTGAATGTTAATGACGCCCATGATCCTCCTCTTCCATTCTACTCTTTGCTTCCTCTTCCTACTTCATTCCACCATCTCGTCCACCTCTGCCGTTCTCTTCCACCTCTGTTACTTCTCTGATCTTCTTCTTTAACCTTCCAACCTTCTGTTTTTTCTATCTATCTCTGTCTTTGCTCTCATCCCTCTACTTGCCTTTATCTTCCGCTAATCCTTCCCTTTCACTCCAAACGCCAAACCTCACCCTCGCCTCCAGTCCAACCCCGGCCCTCACCCGCCACCCATCCAACCGCCGGCGACCCTCACAGTCTCACCTCACCTGCCCCACCCTCAACACTCGCCAGCGCTTCAAGTATCCCCGCGACCCTCACGCCTTCCACCTTCAAACCCAACCCTCAGACCCCCCGCTACACCCCACTCTCACCTCCACCGGCAACCCCACTGCCTCCTCACCCCACTATTCTGTGCCAGATGTCGCAACCCCCAGCCAGCTCACGACTCCCCGCCCAACTTCATCGCAGACATCTCTACTCCGCCGGCGCAACTCCGACCATTCGTCAACCTCGCCCGCCTCACAACCGCCACCTCAGCCGCCGACCTCCTCCAACCAGATCGGAGGTGACTTTTCAAATTCATGTGAACGGCGTGACTCCCTGTTCGCCCAGATTCTTATTTTTTCCCTTAATTACACCTCATGCAAACATTGCAATGCCAGATGCCTCATTAAAAATTTCGGGAAATGAGAACCGACGCCGATGGCTGTTCGTGGCGCCAAGAACTGGAACTCTCGATGTGGTAAATATGCGAATTTCATCTTAAACAGCTACTCAAAAACGTCTTGTATGTTGACCTGCGGTTGCAAGGCGGTGGCTGGTCCCTTTGCAAGACGTTCGAGAAATGAATGATAACATAAAATCGGGTCACGGATGAACTGGCGAGTGAGTGAGTGAGTGAGTGTGCGTGTGTGTGTGGTGTGTGCTGTTGTGTGTGTGTGTTGTGTGTGTGTGTGTTGTGTGTGTGTGTGTGTGTGTGTGTGTTGTGTGTGTGGTGTGGTGTGTGTAAGAGAGAGAAGAGAGAAAGAGAGGAGGAGAGAGAGAGAGAGAGGAGAGTAGAGAAGAGAGAGAGAGAGAAGAGAGAGAGAGAGAGAAGAGAGAGATGAGAGAGAGAGAGAGAGAGAGAGAGAGAGAGAGAGAGAGAGAGAGAGAGAGAGAGAGAGAGAGAGAGAGAGAGAGAGAGAGAGAAAAGAAAGTGAGAAAGAGAACGGGGAAAGAAAGAGAGAGAAAGAAAGAAAAGAAAGAAAGTGAGAGGAGAGAGAGAGAGGAGAAACAGACAGAACACGACAGATAGAGAGACAGACAGACAGAAAGAAAGAAAGAGAAGCAAAAAGAGAGAGAAAGAGAGAGAAAAGGACATGTAGCAACAGCGCCGCAGTTCTGCCACCAATACGTCTTGGCGAGCCTTACGAGAGATTAAATTAATTCAAGGAATTTCTGCCAAAACATCGAACAAAAAGCAACTGATCCTTATTTTCTCTCTCTCTCTTTTTGTTATCACGAAAAAAAAAAAAAAAAAAAAAATCCCTGCTCTTATCCGATTTTTTCTTTCTTTAGCATCTTTCTATCATCAATGCATGTTCTTTATTCTTATCCCCCAAGGATTTCCATCACAAAAACACCGATTTTTTCTCCTATCCAAAGTCTTCTTTTCCTAAATGAAAAAAAAAAATCTCTCCTATCAGAAGGCTTTTTTCCCATCAATATATTTTCCCCTTTCCTTCCGTCCAATCTCAAATTACCAGTGTATACTTTTATTTTTTATTTTTTTTAATTTATCATTCTATACACACACTCTTCATCCTCACTCATTCACAGCATATCTTCTTCTACCAATCATTTTTTCCATCATCACCATCATCATATGCTCTCTTCTTCCTCTCTCATTCTTCACCATCAACACTATGCCTTCTACCCCAATCTTCCATCATTCACCACCATGCATTTACTCCATGTTTCTCTCCTTACCATTCTTCACCATCTACTACTGTCTTCTACCCAATCTTCCATCATCACCATCATCATCACCACATGCTTTCCCTCCTCCCTCTAACCAGCGACATGCAATTCACTGATGCATGGAATGACGTCAGATCGAAAAAACACGTGTGCATGATCCTGCATTGTGCATTTTCTCTCTCTTAACGGGTAATGGCCGCAACGATAACAAAACACGAAATCAAAATAAGAAGAAGGATTTTGAAATTTCGCGTAAGGAGTTAGAGAGAGAGAGAGAGAGAGAGAGAGGAGGAGGAGAGAGAGAGAGAGAGAGAGGAGAGAGAGAGAGAGAGAGAGAGAGAAGAGGAGAGAGAGAGAGAGAGAGAGAGAGAGAGATGAGAGAGAGAGAGAGAGAGAGAGAGAGAGAGAGAGAGGGAGGAGGGGGAGGGAGGGAGAGGGAGAGAGAGAAAGACGCACACATACACACACACAGAGGGAGAGGGAGAGAGGGAGGGAGGGAGGGAGGGAGAGAGGAGAGAAAGAGAGAGAAAGTGAGAGAGAGAGAGAGAGAGAGAACATGGGATGACTTTTGAGGCAGAATAAAGATAAAAGAAAGGGGGGGAGAGAGAGCGACATAGGGAGGGGGAGGTGGAGAGGAATAGGGAGAAGGTGGGAAGGGAAGGGAGAGGGGGAGGGAAAGAGAGTGAGGAAAGGAAATATCTATTGATGCTTTTTTTCTTTTTTTTTTTTTTCTTTCTAATCTCGTTGCACTCAACGTCACTCCACTGGACGTAGTTACTCTCTCTCTCTCTCAGTTGTGAGTTCTTATGGCTAGCGCTGCTTCATACTCTCTCTCTCTCTCTGTGTTCACCTCGTCATCTATAATTTTCTGTGCAGCTCCTTTCTCTTTATGCTTGTCTCTCTAATGTGTGTAGTGCACTCACCTAACATGATATACAGTGTGGCAGTCGAGTAAAGCTTCACGTTATTGATGTGTGGTGTGAATGAGATGATATAGTTTGACGTTGTCGTTTAGTGGTATATCAGTGATTATTATACTGGTAGAATTAGTTGAGGTTAGATGAGATACGGTCGTATGTCTTCCTATTGTTATTTGGTATTATACTCGAATGGTATCGCTATACATATATTTAATTGGTAATGTTACTACAATAAGTAGTATACATTGTCCTGTGGTTAATTGCGTTATTATTTATATATAGTATGATTATTTGAGAGCGTGTATGGTGATATTAGATTGTGGGGTAGCTAACCTCAACAGTAAAGTGCTATTTCTAGTCCACTATGAGTTGGCGATAGAAGATACATTGGTCTGTTCTCCATCGAACGTCCGAGTTTAAGCTAAGTAACTCTCCCGGTAAAGCCCACATCAAACGCAATACACATAATCTCCTGCGCTATTCCTCGTCTATTACTGCCGCCACTTATCATGCTGATGCATTTCCATTTCTATCGGATACTTTTGATTATTCGAAGAAAAGATCGGTAATATGTATTACATTTTATTTCTGCATATATCTATAACTAGACGTCTCAGTTAACTGTCATCGACGCTCATTCATCAATAGATGCTCATGTAGCTTCGTCCAAAAGATTCAACGTCTCATCCATCATTACTTATCTTATCAGCCCATCGATCTGCCGCGAGTCCTAAGTTCTCGCCCAGTCTCTCGTTTGACGTACGATCCTCTTCTCAGGTTCTCATCCTTCTTCTTTAGTGTATTTCTAACTCCTTCCGACTTCAGACCAACGTGTATCATGCCAGGCATGAGCTTCCTAATTGTTCTCTCTCTCCACAATATCTCACCGCCGACATTGGCGATCTCTCTCACAGTCCGCCTCGCCTTTCCTTTCTGTTCTACCTTGCCTACTATATTATAGGATTGATGTATGTCAGGCTTCTCTCAAATCCTTCATTGGATCCCGATCTCACTGACTTTCTTTTTCTCCCCCCCTCGCTTCTCCCTCCCTCGGTGCTCATTCCATTCTCACTCGTTTCATCATCTCGCCCATACCTATACTTCGTCTCCCGAGACCCCCTAAAAACACAGAAAGGGGAAATACATCATCGACCCCCCCCCTAAAAAAAACGAAAAGGAAATAAATAAATAAATAAACAAACCTAAAATCTCTTCACCTTCCTCTATTCACACATCGTCATCCTATCTTATCTTACCGCGACTTCCATTCTATCTCGAAATTTCCATTTATTTTACCCACCAATACAGTTTTTTTTTCCCGACAGGATTATACGTGACTTGACTTGCATCTTAAAGACACAGCTCTCAATTATTGGCTCAGAAGGAGGGGGAGGAGTATGCGCGCACGCGTGTGTGTTTGCGTGTGAGGGTGTTGTGTTTATATCGGTATACATACGTGTATTTAAGTATTTTAGGGAATTTTTACGTGTATTTAAGTATTTTAGGGATTTTTACGTGTATTTAAGTATTTTAGGGAAATTTTTTTTACGGTGTATTTAAAGTATTTCTTAGGGAATTTTTTACGTGTATTTAAGTATTTAGGGATTTTGTTTTTACGTGTATTTAAGATCTTAGGGATTTTTTACGTGTATTTTTTAAGTATTTTAAAGGAATTTTTTACGAGTATTTAAAGTATTTAAGTATCGTGGTAATTTAAGGTATTTGTTACGGGGAATTTTTTTACGGTGTATTTTAAGTATTTAGGGATTTTTTTTAACTGTATTTAAGGTATTTTAGGAATTTTTTACGGTGTTTAAGATTTTAAGGAAGGTGAATTTTTAACGCGTGTATTTTTTAAGTATTTTAGGGTATTGTTTTTTCTTTAACAGACCCGGTGTTTTAAGGTTTTAGGGGAAATTTTTTACGTGTTATTTAAAGGTTTATTTTTAGCCGGGAAATTTTTACGTTGATCGGTCGTATTTTCAGATTATTTTTTTTGGGAAATTTTACGTGTATTTTAGTATTTTAAGGGAAATTTTTACGTGTATTTAAGTATTTTAGGGAAATTTTTACGTGTATTTAAGTATTTTGGGGATTTTTTTTTATGTGTATTTAAGTATTTTAGGGAATTTTTACGTGTATTTTAGTATTTAAGGGAATGTTTACGTGTATTAAGTATTTTATGTATTTTGGGTAAAAGTGTATTTATATTTACGTTTATTGATATGCACCGTCGTCTACTCATATATACATGCACGCACGTAAATACATATATGCATACATGCCTATGGAAAATACTCATAAACACATGTATATAAATTCACATACATTTATATGAGTAACACTCACTCACACACACACACACACACACACACACACACACACACACACGCACGCACACAGTTACTCACCTCCCACAAACAAGCCACCCCACTCCATAATCCCCCTTACCCCCTCCCCTCCCTCCACCCCCAACACAGGCAGCCGCCCCCCCCCCCCCTCCGCCTCCTTGAACAGCAAATCCCCTGATGAGATGAGATCAGCAATCAGTTCCAGATTTCCTCAGCATCTTCATCTGCCCGACGGACTGAGCCGCGACCAGATGGGGAGGGGGGAGAGGGGAGAGGGGGAGAGGGGAGGGGCAGGGGCAAGGGGGAATGGGGGAGGGGGGGAGAAGGAAGGGGGAGGGGAGGAGGAGGGGAGGGAAGGGGGGAAGGGGGGGGGGGGGGGGAGGGGAAGGAGGGAGGGGAAAGGGGGAGGGGAGAGGGGGAGGGGAAGGGGAGAGGGGAAGGAGGGAGGAAGGGGGAGGGGAAGAAGGGGAGAGAGGAGGGGAGAAGGAGAGGGAAGGGGGGAGGGGGAGAAGGAGGGGGATGCCGATGACGCAACGTCCGTCCCATTCGCTTCTGCTTTCACACAAAACGAGGGCGAGGATAGACGATGAGTCGGTATACTCTGCTTAGGCGGGCGTGTGTGTGTGGTGGGGGGATAGATAGATAGATAGAGAGAACAGATAGAGCCATAGGTACTGTATGTACACAGCTACACGCTAACTTCTCTCTCTCTCTCTCTCTCTCTCTCTCTCTCTCTCTCTCTCTCTCCCTCTCTCTCTCTCTCTCTCTCTCTCCTCTCCCTCCCCTCTCTCTCCTCTCCCTCCCCCCTCTCTCTCTCCTCATCTCCTCCACTCCCTCTCTCTCCATCTCCCTCCCACTCTCTCTCTCCATCTCCCTCCCACTCTCTCTCTCCTCCTGCTCTTTTCCTGCTCTTTCTCTCTTCATCCTGCTCTTTTCTTTTCTTTTCCCTGCTCTTTTCTTTCTTTTCCTGCCTCTTTTCTTTGCTCTCTTTTCTTTTCTTTTTTTTCTCTTTCTTTTCTTTTCTTTTCTTTTCTTTTCTCTTCTTTTCCCACACACGCACGGCACAAGCAAACGGCGCCCACACGCAAGCACTGAGCCGAAAGGGCCAAGAGCAGCGCCGTGAATTACTCCGCGACGCCCCTTCGGGCTTCCTTCCTCGCCCTCTGTCTGGCTGTTTCTGTTTGTCTGTTTCTGTTTGTCTGATTCTGTCTGGTTTGTTTGTTGCTGTCTGTCTGACTTTACTGTCCGGCTCTCTGTCTGTCTGGTCTGTCTTGTCTGTTTGTTTTTGTCTGTCTGTTTTGTCCAGGGGTCTCTGTCTGTCTGTTATGTTGTTATGTTTGTTTGTTCGTCTGTCTGACTAGGCTTTCTGTTTCGCGCTCTTTCTTTAAATATTCATGTCTCTTTGCCGTTTTCTTCCTACCCCCCCTCCCTCCCCCCCTCTTGCCTCCCACTTTCCCTTCCCTCCTCCTACTCTCCCTTCCTCGCCACTTCAATCCCTCTCTCCCTTCTCCCTCCACCCATTCTCTCTTCTTCCCTCTCTCCCTACCACCATAACCCCTCCCCCTCGACCGCTCTAACCACCCTCCCTTCCAGACACCATTCCCCTTCCCCCCTCCACCCCCCTCTTTTCACCCTTCCCCTCCTCTCCCTTCCCTTCCCCTCCTCTCCCTTCCTCTTTCAAAAATCCAACAGGTTGCGGGGAGACAAGGGCGAACGTCAGCAGAGCCTGTGACGTCACGAGCAGTCAATTAAGGTGCCAAAATCAGCAGGATGAAACACCTCGGGGACAGAGGAAGTTAAGCGAGGACGAAGAGAGAGAGGGAGAGGGAGGGAGGGGAGGGAGGGAAGGGGAGGGAGAGGGGAGGGAGAGTTAAGGCGAGGAGAGGGGAAAGCGGAGGAAGAGGGGAGGGAGAGGGAGGAGAGGAAGGAGGGAAGGTGGGGGAGAAGAGGGAGAGTGAATAAGGGAGGGAGAGGGAGGGAAGGTGAGAAAGAGGGAGGGAAGATAAGGGAAACGGATGGGAGAGGGAGAGGGAAGGGATGGAAGGATGAAAAGGGAGGATAGGAGAGAGGGAAAGGAAATAGAAACGAACAAAAACAAAAATACATAAAACGAACAACAAAACAAACGAACAAAGATAAATCTAAATAAAACCAAACAAGAGACAAGAATAATGAGAACAACAATTAGAAGAAGAAAAGAAAGAAACGAAAGAAAGAAAAAAAAAATACACCAGCACCGTCCTGCAAGCGCCGAGACTAAGATCCCCCCGCCCCCCCAATCCATCCCCCTCCCCCCTCCCCCCCCTCAACAGCTGCCTCATCTCCAGCCACTCAGCATCCACTTGGTCTCGCGCCGATGATAGCATCTCGCCAACACGGCCACAATGGACACAAAACCGCCTGGCGACCCAAGATTTTTCGCCTCGGACGCAGCGCCATCTGGAGAGGAGAGAGAAGGAGGAGGAGAGAGGGGAGGAGGAGAGGAGGAGGTGGAGGAGGAGGAGGAGGAGGAGGAGGAGAGGAGGAGGGGGAGGAGGGAGGAGGAGGGAGGAGAGGAGAGGAGGAGGGAGGAGAGGAGGAGGAGGAGGGAGGAGGGAGGAGGAGGAGGAGGAGGAGAGGAGGAGGAGGGAGGAGGAGGAGGAGGAGGAGGAGAGGAGGGAGGAGGGGGAGGAGGAGGAGGAGGGAGGAGAGGAAGGAGGAGGAGGAGGAGGGGAGGAGGAGGAGGAGGGGAGGAGGAGGAGAGGGGGAGGAGGAGGAGGAGGAGGAGAGGAGGAGGAGGGGGAGGGGAGGAGGAGGAGGAGAGGAAGGAGGAAGGGAGGAGGGAGAGGAGGGGAGGAGAAGGAGGAGGAGGAAAAGGAGGAGAGGAGAGGGGAGGAGAGGAGGAGGGGAGGAGGAAGGAGGAGGAGGAGGGGAGGGGGAGGAGGAGGAGAGGGGGAGGAGGAGAGGAGGAGGAGGAGGAGGAGGAGGGAGGAGAGGAGGAGGGGGGAGGAGGAGGGAGGAGAGGAGGAGGGGGAGGAGGAGGAGGGAGGAGGAAGGAGGAGAGGAGGGAGGAGGAGAGAGAGGAGGAGGAGGGGAGAGGAGGAGGGAGAGGAGGAGGAGGAGAGAGGAAAGAAGGAGTGGGGAAAGAGGAGGAGGAGGGAGGAGGGGAGGAGGAGAGAGAAGGAGGAGGAGGAGGAGGAGGAGGAGGAGGAGGAGGAGGAGGGAGGAGGAGGGAGAGGAGAGGAGGGAGGAGAGGAGGAGGGGAGAGGAGGAGGAGGAGAGAGGAGAAGAGAAGAAGAAGAAGAAGAGAAGAGAGAGAGAAGAGAGAAAGAGAGAGAGAGAACCATACACACTTCACCTCTCTCTCTCCTCTCCCCTCCCTCCCTCCCTCCCTACCTTCTCCCTCTCTCTCCCTCTCCCTCTCCTTCTCCCACCCCGAACAGGAATATCAAGTTCGGCCCAACAGGTCAATCCCGTCCCTGCACACGCCCAGTGCCACGCCCCCTCGACCCTGGCTGGCACCTCCCCGGCTGGCACTGTCGGGCGGCGGCGAGGCTGAAGGAGGCCCTTTTGTCGTCTCGTTCGCGGAGTCACTTGATCCCTGCGGTGTTTGCATCAACGTCCTTGCTTTTTTTTTTTTTTTTTTTACCTTTTAGAAGCGTTCTGGTGCTAGTGTTGTTATTGTTCTTGGTATTTTCATAATCAATATCATTATTATCATTATTATTATTATTATTATTATCATTACCATCATCATTATCATTATTATCATAATCATCATAATTATTATAATCACCATGTCATTATCGTTATCATTACTATTATCATTATCATTGTTATCCTCATTATCATTATCAACATCAGTAATATCATCATCATCAGAATCACCATCATAAAATTCCTACTACTGTAAATATTTCTCGTCTCCGCCGTTCCTGCAAAGAAATGGTAGTCAAACCCATCTCCTTATCATAATTATTCCTCGCCCGATTGTCCTCTTTAGACCCAGAGCATCGAGCATCGTAATTAGCATCATTAGCATACCGCATCCACTCGTATTCAGCGTTCACCATCATCATCATCATCATCACTGTAAGTAATTCATAATCAGTCCTTCTTCTTCTTCTTCTTCTTCTTCTTCTTCTCCTTCTTCTTCTTCTTCTCAGCTTTCTCCCATTTCTCTATGGGGTCGCCGTTATGGATGAACCGGTCTATTACGGGTCATTCCACATTGGTTTTGGCTTGGATTTTGGCAGTCGGATGCCCTTCCTGACACCAACCCTCTCTCTTTATCCGGGCTTGGCACCGGCACCCACAAAGGCTCTATTTAGTTCTTCTTAAAGAGATGGAAAAATTCTGCTACAACTAACACCAAAGACAACGATAATAATGGTAACAACAATAATAATAATCTGATAATGGCAATGGCAATTATGATGATAGAAATGAAGATACTGATAATACTAATAATACCAAAAATAACGATAATAATGGTAATAATAATAATAATAATACCTGATAATGTTGATAATTATGATAAGAGAAATGAAAATATTGCTACTACTTCTACTCATAATAATTCTAGTAATAATAATGTTCATAGCAATGATAATACGACCAGTAACAACAACAGTAATGATGATGATAATAACAACAAAAATAAAGATAATAATAACAAACATTCCATTAAAAAAAGAAAAGAAAAAAAATCATACTACAAATGACACTATATCTACAGCACCAATAATAATAATAATAATAATAATAATAAAATAATAATAATAATTAATAATAATTAATAATAAACAATAATAACAACAATTAAAACAATATAACAGCAAATTAAAATAAAATAACCAATATANTGATCATGTTGATAATTATGATAATAGAAATGAAAATATTGCTACTACTTCTACTCATAATAATTCTAGTAATAATAATGTTCATAGCAATGATAATACGACCCAGTAACAACGGTAATGATGATGATAATAACAACAAAAATAAGATAATAATAAAAAACATTCCCTTTAAAAAAAAGAAAAAAAAAAATCATACTACAAATGACACAATATCTACAGCACTAATAAATAATAATAATAATAACAATAACAATAATAATAATAATAATAATAATAATAATAATAATAACAATAATAACAACAACAATAATAAAACAATAACAAAAATTAACAATAATAACAGCAAAATTAAAAATAACAATATAAACCGTGACACATCCCAAAACAAAATCAATATAAATAAATTCCAATAAAGAAGCAAATAAAGAGACGCCACCCACACCGCCCACGACGCCCACGACGCCCACGGCCAGACTCGCAGCGCTGGCACCCACGTAGGCCTAAGCGCAACAGCCCGACGCCACAGAATCAGGAAACGATTGTAAAGAGCCGTGGGAGAGGGCTAGGTAGGCCTCTCTCCTCTTCCTGTGTCTCTTCGGCGTTTTTATTACTTTTTTAAAAATTTCTGTTCTATTTTTTTCAGATGTCAAAGGGACGTCTGTTTATTTCTATTCATTATTGCCTTTTTCGTATTTTAAAATCTCGTTTCCATTTTTTTCATTTGTCCTTTTCGTCTGTTTATTTCTATTCATTTATTTTTTTTGTTTTTTGCTTTTGTATATCTATTCGTATTGCCTTTTCGTATTTTAAAATTTCTTTTCCATTTTTTTTCAGATGTCCTTTTCGTTTGTTTATTTCTATTCATATTGCCTTTTTTCGATCTTTCCGTCCTTTTCGTCTTTATTTCTATTCATTATTGCCTTTTTCGTATTTTAAAATCTCTTTTCCATTTTATTTTCATTTGTCCTTTTCGTCTGTTTATTTCTATTCATTATTGCCTTTTTCGTATTTTAAAATCTCTTTTCCATTTTTTCATTTGTCCTTTTCGTCTGTTTATTTCTATTCATTTATTTTTTTTGTTTTTTGCTTTTGTATATCTATTTTTTTCTTCTGTTTATATAACTTCATTCGTTTTCCGACAATCGATTTTTTTCTATTTTACTTTCTCTATTTCTTCTATTTTACTTCATTCGTCTGTTTCACCGTTTTACCTTTTTTTTCATTTCATTCGGTCTTTCTCTTTTTGTCTTTTATTTCACTCTATTTGTGTCTTTATCCAGTATATATCCACATATTCATCGCGATTGGTATTGTTATTATTGTAATGTAATTAGACATTATAAAAAATTGGTCCATGAATTACTTTTAGTCAGCAATAATAACCAAAAAATAAACCAAACATCAATAAATAGATACATAAACAGATTAATGAATAACGTAAATAAACATAAACAAATCAATCAACAAGTGAATTGATAAACAAAAATTAAATGCAAATATTTATGAGATGCTGATAATACAAATGTCAATAACAATGAGAGAGAGAGAGAGAGAGAGAGAGAGAGAGAGAGAGAGAGAGAGAGAGAGAGAGAGAGAGAGAGAGAGAGAGAGAAGAGAGAGAGAGAGAGAGAGAGAGAGAGAGAGAGAGAGAGAGAGAGAATAAGATGAAAAAAAAATAAAAGAAATAGAAAAAGAAACTGCATGAAAAATAAACAAATAAAGATAAAAAAAAACATGACAAAACCAGCAAAGAAAGAGAAAACCAAACTGCATGAAAAAAAAAAAAAAAAAAAAAAAAAAAACGAAAGAGAAGAACACCGAAGAGAGAGAGCGCGCGCCCGAGAGCCAGCGCGGGCGAGGGCGGCGCATGACCGCATGACCGCATGACATCACGCAGAGGTACGGCATCTCGCCTTCACTTGCGAGAACCTGCCTGAGTCAGCGTCATCCTCCTGACGTCAAACTGTCTGCCGCCGCCTCTCGCTCGCCCTCGGACGCGT
>NW_020869704.1:803678-806178 GCF_003789085.1 Penaeus vannamei | reverse complement strand
GTGGCTGGAGAAAGTGGTGAACGGTTGGGTGGTGTGGAAAATATGTGGTCGTGGTGGTTTTGGTGTTGGAGAAAATGGTGGCGGTTGGTTGGACGTCGCTGCGGTCGTGATGGTAAATGCAGCCGTGTCGGTCGTTAGAAGTGGCGGTCGTTCCTTCGAAGAGGTCGTTATACTAGGAATCGGAGCGTCATCATCGCAATTATGTCGTCACGATGACTAACAAAGGACGTCTTAAGGCTTGAGAGTCGTCCTCTCGAGACGCCAGCGATGGTCGTGCATCCTGAGGTCGTGGTATGCACCAAGAGGTCGTACCCGCAACGCACAGAAAGTCGTGGTGGTATTTGCGATCCCATAAAAATAATAAGAATAGCTAGAATAAAAGAAAGAAAGAAAGAAAGAAAGAAAGAAAGAAAGAAAGAAAAAAAAAGAAAAAGAAAAAAGAAAAAAGAAAAGAAAAGAAAAGAAAAGAAAGAAAGAAAGAAGAAAGAAAGAAAGAAAGAAAAAGAAGAAAAAAAAGAAAAAAAAAAAAAAAAATATATATAATATATATATTATATATATATATACAAACCCAAAAAAGAGGTCGTGAAAGGGACTGGCGAATCGTTATATTCCCAAGAACAAGAGAGTCGTCTTAGTCGTCTTAGTCCTACATATTTTCCCGTTTCTTCGCCTTCTTTCGCTCCTTCCTAATTTCGTCAAATTTTCATCTTCCAACTCCTCATCCATTCCTCATTCTTTTTTCTTTCATCATAATTTTTTCCCAATCCTCAGGTTCCTTCGGCTAATTAAAGTTATTTCGCACTTCGTCTCTTCTTTCATTCGTCGAATTAAATTTTGAATTAAGAAAAAAACCTGAATTTTGCTTTCCGCATCTTTTTCAGGCGAATATATCAAAGAGAAGCTCAATAAAACAAAAACGAATATATAAAACAAATGAATAAATAAATGATTAAGAAAAATATCATATTAATGGTAATACCCATGATCATAATGCTGGTAAAGATGATAATAAAAGGATGACGATAATCATGATAATATTAGTAATAATAATAACTACAATATCAATAAAAATGATAACACCAATATCAATAATAATAATAACAATAATAATAACAATAATAACTATTAATAAAAATAGCATAAGTCAATACTATAATAATAATAATAACAAATAACCAATATTAATATAACAATTAATAATAATAACAACGTTAAAACATTAAAACAAATAATAACAATACTCACGCCGCCACTTCATTCCGTGTCACACAAGCCGTCACTCACCTGAGAAAAAAAGAAAATCGTTACTCTAAAGCAATCATTATCAGAGAATGCAGCAATTAATAAAATCCAAAATATAAATACGAAAGCAAGAATTGATATGCGAAAGAAAATGGGAATAAACACGAAGAAAACGACAATGCGTAAACAAAGAAAACGAAGAAAAAAAAGAAAATGGGAGATTAATTCGCCAAAGAAAACGGGAATCCATATCCCCTTCCCTCGGCTTATCAAATTCTTTTCGAAAAAAATCATTATTTTCATCATCACAAGTACCTATTTTTTCCTCCGCTTATATGCAATATTTTCGGAGCTTGTTGAAGGCCTGATGTGTCATATATTTAGGATAAGGAAGGTTATCACAAGCCTGAAATTGAAAGAAGGAGAGAGAGGAGGAGAGAGAGAGAGAAGAGAGAGAGAGAGAGAGAGAGAGAGAGAGAGAGAAGAGGAGAGAGAGAGAGAGGAGATAACCAATGAGCAAAACCCAAAAAGGGAGATATAATTATGAAGATGATGTGCAATGACAGAGAAAAAACACGCAGGGCAAAATCTGGAAAATAAAACCAAATAAAGAATTGAACAACAAACGAACGAGCAAACAGATAAACAAACATAACAAATAACATTCCCCCCCACCCCCCAAAAAAATCAGAAAAAACAATAGAAATACGAAGATACAACGAAATCAACAACAACTACCCATCAGCACTTACATGCAACAACACCACCACCATCACCAACAACACAAACGTTTCCCACCCACCTCCGCCTCCATCCCACCACCACCACCACCACTCCCTCCACCACCAACCACCCCCTCCACACCCCACCCACCCTCCACCCAATCCCACCCCCTCCACCCACCACACCCCACCACCTCAACACCCCCACCACACACCACCCCCTCTCCACACCCCCCTCCTCCAACCCAGCAGGACCCCGCCATTCGGCAACCGAGACGAAGAGGCCGCATCGGGAAGATCGATCGGCCCGGGGATGAATCTCGACAAAAAGCTTCCCCCGCGGATGTCCCATACAGAGGGGGGGAGAGAGGAAGGAGAGAGGGAGGGAGGGGAGGGAGAGAGAAGGAGAGAGAGAGAAAGAGAGAGAGAGGAAGAGAGGAGAGAGAGAGGGAGAGAAGAGAGAGAGAGAGAGAGAGGAGAGAGAGAGAGAGAGGGAGGAGGAGGGGAGGAGGGAGAGAGAGAGAAGAGGGAGG
>NW_020869704.1:800946-803059 GCF_003789085.1 Penaeus vannamei | reverse complement strand
TCTCTCTCTTTCTCTCGTCTCTACTTTCTCTCATCTAAACTTCTCGCTGCTCCTGCTCTCTCCCTCTCTCTCTGCTCTTTCTCTTCTCTCTCTGTCTCTTCCCTCTCTCTTCTCTCTTCTCCTCTCTCTCTCTCTCTCTCTCTCTCCTCTCGTCTCTCTCTTTCTCTCCTCTCTCTCTCTCTCTCTCTCTCTCTCTGTCTCTCTCTCTGTCTCTGTCTCTGTCTCTCTCTCTCTTCTCTCTCTCTCTCTCTCTCTCTCTCTCTCTCTCTCGCTCTCTCTCTCTCTTCTCTCTCTCTTTCTCTCTCTCTCTCTCTCTGCTCTCTCTCCTCTGTCACTCTCTCTCTGTCTCTCTCTCTCGTTCTCTCTCTCTCTCTCTCTCTCTCTCTCTCTCTCTCTCTCTCTCTCTCTCTCTCTCTCTCTCTTCTCTCATCTCTCTCTCTCTCCTCTCTCTCTCACCTTACCTCATTCTTTCACTCCCCTCACAATCTCACCTACCTCCCTTTCATCTCCTTCTCTTTCCCTTCCCCCTCCCATTTCCCCATTTCCCTTCTTCCCCATCTCCCTCTTCCATTCTCTCTATCTTCCTTTTTTCATTATTCCATCTCCTTCTCCACCCGTATGTAATTATATTATTTCATGTCCTGGTTTTCCTTTTTCCCGAAAACGAGATCATTAATACTGCCTGCAGAAATGAGAGGTAAATGCCAAAAAATCCATAAGAAGAAGGCAAAAGGAATACACAGCCCCAAAAAGGGAGAGAATTTTCTCGGGAAATGAGCAATCCTTTACTTGAAGAAAAAAAAAAGGGCTCTTTTGTATATCGATTATTATCGTTCTTGTTTTGTTGTTTTGTTGTTGTTGTTGTTTGTGTTGGTATTATTTATGTATTATTATTATTATTATTATTTTTTAATTAATTATCATATTATTATTTTTTTATTTTTTTATTTGAGTATTATTATTATCATATTACTATTATTATTATTGATGATTATTATCGATTATCATTATTGATTGCTTGTTGTTGTTGTTCTTCTTCTTCATTCTTATTATTATATTATTATTAATTGATATGATTATTATTAGTATTATTGTTTTGCTGCTTGTTATTGTTATTATTGGTGCTGTTGCATCAGCTGTCGTCGTAGTTAACTGTATTTATGATCTAGCCAATGATGTAACGCTTGGTATGGAACTTGCGAAACAGTTTGGATGCGTTGAGATGATATGCTAAATCTAGTGAATATTCCTCAAAAAAACACAAAACCGAAGGGAATAATTAACAGATGAAATGCATCATAAAATGAGCTCACTCTAATCACGAATTTTAAAAAAATTATATCTCTCTAGTCTCTCTCGGAAATGCATTTTTTTTTTTTTATTCTGAATAAGAGGAAGCGATAAAAAATTCCTCTCTTCCGCTCTGTTGACATCGTATGAAGGCCAGATCAGTGAACCTTATTTCCCGCGCCTGAGTCAGACCTTTTCATGACGGTCTCGTCGAGGCTGTCGCGGCGCGCTGCAATGAATCATTAGTCCTTTTTATGGGGATGGCGTTGACGCCGCCGTGTAGCGCTGGCTGCGGAAGGCGTAGTCTGTATAAGAATGAGCTTGTGCCTCAAACCTGGTGACCTGTGCTGTTTAGGCACTGATGCAAAATGCCCCGAACATGCGCCAAATATAGGCAAACACACGCAGGCAGACACATACACATTCAGTGTGTATGTGTGAATAATGTATGTAGATACATATCACGCGCGGCGCCACCCACAACACACACGCTGCCGGCGCACACACACACACACAACCAACACACACACACACACACCACACACACACACACACACACAACCACAACATATGCAGGATATATAATATATATATATATATATATATAATATATATATATAATATATATATATTATATACTATATATAATACAGTATTATATATATATATATATATACATAATATATAGCATAGATAGCATAATAGATAGATAGATAGATAGAGTAGATAGATAGATCAGATAGATAGATAGATAGATAGATAGATAGATAGATGGGTAGATAAGTTTTATTGATGTATTTATAGATATATGATATTGTTATAA
>NW_020869704.1:783446-790946 GCF_003789085.1 Penaeus vannamei | reverse complement strand
TGATTGGTTGACAGCTGCGGTTTTTGATAGAGAAATAGATAGTCATTTATTAATGGTGTTTGTTATTCATATTTTATGTTCGGGCATAACAAGTATTTGAGCTTTTGAATATGAAGTTATTTTCAGTTTGTATAGCGTACTTTTATTAACTGAGTCTGTGGGGGGGTCTCCCTTCCCCTGCCCCTCCTGCTGGTCTGCTCCTCCTTCCCTCCTTTCCTTTCTGCTTCCTCCTCTGCTGACTCCTGCTCCTGCTTCCTCCCCCTCCGCCCCTTGCCCTCCTCTTTCTCTTTCCCCCTTCTCTGCCTCTCCCCCCTTCTGCTCCCTCCCCTCCTCCTCTTCTTCCCTCCTACTCCTTCTCTCCTCTCCCCTGCCCTCTCCCTCCCTGACCCCTCCTCTCTCCTCATTGCTGCCCTCCTCTCTTCTTCCTTCTCCATCTACCTGCGTTCCCCCCTCTGCCCCCCTCTGCCTCCCTTTTGCCCCTGTCTCCCTTCCCTCCTCCCTGCGCTCTGCCCTCTCCTCCCTTCTTCTCCTCCTCCTTGCCTCCTTGCCCCCCCTCTTGCTTCCCCTCCTGCTTCACTGCACCATTCTCCCCTTGCCACTACCCTACTACTCCTTTCTCTACCCCTCCACCTTTCCACCGCCACGCCCTCCCATCTTCCCCGCTAACACTCTGCCCCTCTCCGTCCGTCTTACCTCCTCACCTCCCTCCTAGATTGCACTTCCCTTCTTCCTGCTCCTGTCTTCTCCCTGGCCTACCCCCCTCTCCTGACTCCTCTCTCCCTCCCCCTGACCCCTCCTTTATTCCCCCCCTTGCTTCTCCTTCCTCCTCTCCTCTTCTGGTCCCCTCTCCCTCCTCTCTTCTTTCTGCCCTCCTCCTCTCTTCTCCTCTCCCCCTGACTGACTCCCCTTCCTGACCGTCCCCCTTTATGCTCTCCTTCTCCCCCTCCTCTGGCGTCCTGACCCTTCTTCCCTCTGCTCCCTGCTTTTTCTCCTCTCCTTCTCTCTGCTCCCCCTTCTCTTCTCTACCTGACTCCCTCTCCCTCTTTCCCTCCCCTCCTCCTCTCTCCTCCCCCTCTGCCTCTCCTCCTGCCCTTCCTTGTCCCTGACTCCCTCTCTCCTCTGCCTCTCCCTGCTGCTCTCCTTCTCTCCTCTCCCTTTCCTCCCTCTCTCCTCCCCCTCTTCCTCTCTTGCTTGACTCTCCTTCTCCTGCCTCTCTCTACCCAACTGGCCTCCCCTTCTCTCTTTCTCGGCCACTCCGGCGTTTCCATGCCCTTCTTACCCTACTCCACTCATATCGTCCACCGCCCGTCTCTCCTCTTTCCCCTGGGGTCCCTCCTCTCTCTTGTGCCTGTCCCCTCTCTCCCCTGCTCTGGTCTGCTCCCCCTGCCCTTCCCTCCTCTCCCCTCCTTCTTCCCTCCCCATGCTCCTCCTCTCACTCCCCTCCCACTCCGCCCCGCTCTTACACTGATCTCTCTCTCTCCTACCTCTCCCCTGACCCTTCCTCTCTTCTGTTGGCTCCACTCCGTCATCGCGCTCCGTCTCCCTCCCTGCCTCCTCTGCTCCTCTCCTCTCCCTGCTCTCTCCTCTCTCTCCCCCTCCTCTCCTTTCCCCTCTTGCCTTTTCTCCCTTCCCCTGCTCCCTCCCCTGCTGCACTCTCCCTGTCTCCTCTGCTTTCTCTGCCCTGCTTCTCCCCCTCCTTGCCTCTCCCTCTTCCCCTCCCCCTCCCTGGCTCCTCCTCCTCTCTTCTCCCCCCTACTGCTCATTCTCTTGGCCCCTTCCTTCCCTGCCTTCTCCTGACTCCTGCCCCTCTCCCTCCATCTCCTGCCTCTCCCTCCACCCCTTTCCCTTGCGCCTCTCTTCTCACTCCTGCTTCTCTCCATGCTCCTCCTTCCTGCACTTCCTCCTCTTCCCTCTCTGCTGCCCTCTCTCTCCTCTCCTTCCCCCCCCCCTCTCTCTCTCCGCCTCTCTTCTTCCTCCCCTCTCCTCCTTCCTTCTCTCCCTCCTTGCTTGCTCCTCCCCTTTCTCCCCTACTTCTGCCCTTCCCCCTCTTGCCTCCGGGCGTCTGCCTCCCTCCCCTGCCCTCCCTGGTCCTCTGACTCCCTGCCTCTGGCCTTCCTCTGCCTGACCCCTCTCTCTCTTTCTGACTTTTCCCCCTGCTCTGCCTCCCTCTCCTCCCTTCCCCTGCCTGCCCCCTGTCCTGCTTTCTTGACTCTCTTGCCTCTCCCCCTCTCTCTTCTGCTCCTCTGTCCCTGCCCTGCTCTCTCCTGTCTCCCGGTTCTCTCTCTCTTCTTCCTCCTGACCCCCCTCTCCTTACTTGCTCTCTCTCTGCCTCCTCTCCTCCCTCCCTCCCTTTGCCTCCTCTTCTCATTTCCCTGCCCCCTCTCTCTCTCCTCCTCCTCTGCTCCCTCCTCCTCCACTGTCCCCTCCTTCCCTGCTTTTCTGACCTCCTCCTGTCTCTTCCTCTCCCTCCCTCTCTCTCCTCCTGGCTCTTGCTCTCTGACCCCCCTCTCCTGTCTACCTGCGATCTCCTCCGTCCTCTGTTTCTACCTTCTTTGCTCCCCTACCCTGGCCTCCTCTCCCTGCCTTTGCCTCTGCCCTTCCCCCCTCTCTGCCTGCTTGCCCTCTCCCCCCTCTCTTTCTCTGACTCTGCTCTCTCCCCCTCTGCTCCTGACTGCCTGTACCCTCCTCTCTCCTTCCCCCTTTGGGTCCCTCCTTTCCCCTGCCTACTCTTCCTCTGCCCAACTCTCCTGCCCTGTCCCTTCTCTCCTTTCCTTCCTCCCCCTCCTGCCCTGCTGCCTCTTCTGCCTACTGCCAAATCCTTGCTCTCCCCTGACTGCCCCTCCTCCTCTGCTCTCTTTCCGCCCTTCTCCCCTCCCTGCCTCTCTCTCCTCCTTCTCCTCTCACCCTTCCCTGCTGGTCTTCTGCTTCCCCCTGCCTCTCTCTACCTGCCCTCCGCCTCCTGTGACCTCTCTCTCTCTCCTCCTTCTTTCTTCCCCTGCTCTCCCTGCTTCGTCCCTCTTCCATCCTCTGCCTGCCTCTCCTCTCCTCTGCGCTCTCCCCTCTCTTCTCTTGCTCTTGCCTCTTCCCTCCTGGTCCTTCCGCCCTCTTGAAACTTTCTCCTCCTTCCTCTCTACTATCCCTGCTCCTCTCTTCCTCCCTTGACCTCTGCTCCCTTTCCCTCTCCCCTGCCCTGCTCCTCCTTCCTTCCCCTGTCCTCTCTCTTCCCTCTCCCTCCTCCCTCTCTCCCTTCTTCCGGGGGGTCACCTTTTCCTCCCTTCCTTTTCCTAGCCCCATCTCCTTCATGCCCCTGACCCCCTGCCTCCCTCCTCTCCGTCCTAACCATTCTCTTCCTCTCCCCCACTAGCCCTCTCTCCTTAATCTCATCGTTCTCTCCTGCCCTCCTCCTTCCTCCCCACACTGCGTACGCAATCTTCCCTCCACACCCTCCCTGACCTTCCCCTGCTTCCCTCCTCTTCTCTCTTGACCTTCTCCGCCTTGCCTTGCCTCCCTGCCTGCTACTCCCCGCTGCTCTCTGCTCTCCTTCTTCTCTTCTTCTCCTTGTGCTCACCTGCTCCCCTCCCCCTTCCTGCCTCCTCTCTCTTCCGCCTGCTGGCTTTTTGGGGGGTTTTTTTTTTTTTGGGGGGGTTTCCACTCCGCCTCTTCCCCCCTCAACCTTCCCTCCCCACTCTCGGCTCTTCCACTTCTATCACTTCGCCGCTCTACTCCTGTCCTCTACGAACCCTGACACACATTAACCCCTCTGTCCTCTCTCCTCTATCCTCCCTCTTTCTCTCCTCATATCCCCTCTTCCACCAGCCCCCCCTACTCTCCCTTGCTTCCCCCCCATGCCTATCCTACTGACTATTCCCTCGCTGCCCCGGAACTCCCCCATCGACGCAACCCGCCATTCGCGCCTTGGCGCATGCACCTCTTTACCTCTCTGCTGCCCCTCTCTCTGCCCCTTTCGCCCCTATCCTTCTATCCCCATCTCACCCCTGCCCCTCTGCCGTTCAGCGCCTCGGCGCCATGCTCCATTCTGCCTATGCCCCTCGGTCCTCCATTCCCTTCTGCTCTCCTCCACTTCCATCCTGCGCCATGCCCTTTGCCCGAATACTCCGCATCCACCCTGACTCTTCCCTGCTGTCCCATACTCACCGTCTCTCTCTCTTCTTCCTGTCTGCCCCCCATCCCTCACATTGCTGTCTTCCGTCCTCCTCCTCCCTGCTGTCACAGATCTCACTTTTCTGGCACATCTCCACCCTACGCATCCTCACGCTAACACCGAATGCTTTTCTCTGACCTCATAACCCCCTTCCCTCTCCTCTCCTTTCTTTCCTGCTTCCCTCCCTCCCCTGCCCCTCTCCTGCCTCTCCCTCTTCTTCCTGCTTGCTCCTCCCTCCCTCCTACCTGCCTTCTCCGCCTGCTCCCTGACCTCCCCTCCCCTCCCTCCCCTTCCTCTTCCTCCCTCTTCTCTGGCTCCTGCCTTTCTGTCCCTGACCCTGCCTCTTGATCCCTTTCCTGCCTTATCTCTTCTCTCTCCTCTCTTCCCCCTCTCTCTTCCTCCCCCTCTCCTCTTGCTCCTCCTCTCCCCCTGCTTCTCGTCTCCCTCTCTGTCTCCTCGTTCCCTTCCCTCCTCTCTTGCCCTCTCTCTTCCTTGCTCCCCCTGCCCCTCCCCTTTTGCCTCCCTTTCCTGCCCTCTTCCTCCCTCTTCTCCCCTCCTCCCTTTGCCCTCCCTCCTCCTCCCTCCCCCTCCTTCCCTCTCCTCCCTCTGTTTGCTGCTTCCCTCTTCTCCTCCCTTCTGTCCTGCCTTGTCCTCTTTCCCTGGGGGGGGGGGTCTCCCCATGCCTCCTTCCTCTTTCCCCCTCCTCTCTTTCCCCTGCTGCTCCTCTACCTCTCTCCCCCCTGTCGTCCTTCTTGCTCTTCCTCTCTTCCCTGCCCCTCCTCCCCCGTTCGCCCGGCCCTGCATTGGCCACGCCTCTACCTCGCTCTGTGACCCCACTCCACCCAATATATCCCTCCTCCTCCACCTGCCTGCCCTCCACCACATCCCCCTGCTCGACCATATCCTCTCCATGCGGGCGCGCGTGCCACTCTATCTGTTCTTCTCCCTCTGCTCACGCCCTCGTCCCTTCCTTCTATGCTCCAACCACCTTCGCTGACTTCCATCCTCCCTATTACCTCCGCTCTCGTCGCCGTATCGGTCTTCTTGTCCTCCATCCTGCCCCTGCTCTCACCGCCCTTACCTCCAACCACTGCTTTCCTTGGCCTCTCAGCCTTCCCAATTCTCTTTGCCTCCAATTCCCCTCGGCCTGCCACCCTTGTCCGCTCCAACTCATCCACCCACTCGTCGCTGCCACTCTCTCACACTATACTGCTACACGCATGCTTCCGTCTACGTATCCCTCACGTTGGCTCTACCTCACCTCTCTACAGTACTGGTCTCAGCCCGCCATCTCTTCGCTTTCCCACCCACATTATATATATCCCTCTCCACTCCACTCTCTCCCTGCTTCCTTCGCGTCTCTCCTCCTTAGCCCAACTCCTGGTCTCTCTTCGTCGCTCCCATGCCTTTTCTAGGCGTCTCTGGCGATCCACCCCACATATCCCTCCTACTGCCTCCCTCCCCTCCCTACACCTCGGTCTCCTGCCCTCTCTCTCCTCCCTCCTCCCTCCCCGCCTCTTCCTCTCCCTCCCGAGCTCACCCCCCCCTAGCGCAAGTCCCAACCTCTGAGCTCCTCTCTCTCCTGAGCCCCTCTCTCCACTTCCCCCCATTTACTCCCCTTGCCCCCCCTGCCTCTACCTCCTCCCCACTCCCCAACTCTTCTATCCTCTCTTCACCCCCTTCACCTCTCCCCCCTCCCTCCCCTCTCTCCCTAGCGTCCTACCCATATACCCCTACTCATCCCCTGATCTGCTTCCTCTGCACTACTCCTACCTTACTATCTCCCACCCTTTCCTTCCTGGTCTGCTTCGCTCGTTCCTGCATTCATATCGCCATTCAGCCCTTCTCTCTGCTCCTCCTCCTCTGATTCCTGTTGCACGCCCTCCCTTTTCCCTTCCATACTCTTTCTTCTCACTTCCACTCTGCTCCTCTCTCCTGCACTTTCCCCATGCTGCCCTGTCTATCCACGCTGCTCCCCTTCTCCCCCTACATCACTCACTTTATATATCCGACACTACTCACTGTCTCTCAATTGCCTACCTGCTCTCCCTCCACTAGCCTTGCCCACCTTTCCCTGCGGGTCGCCGAACTGACATACCCACACCTATTCGGGTATTCCTCCCGATTATTCTCATCCTCTGCCCCTACCCTAACACTCTCGACCTCTAGCCATCACCTGCACCTTGCCCTCTTCTGCTTTGCACTCCCCCTCTCTGCGCTACCTCGCCCCTGCTCTCATTCGGTTCACCAGCCTCACTCCTCTGACTACCCCTCCTGCTCTCTTACCTCCAACCTGCTCTCCTTCTTCCGTTCCCTATCTTCTTCCCTCTGCACCCTCTCCCTGCCTCCATGACATATCTTCTATCGCTGCCACACTCTCCGTCCTGCCTGCGCTCTCCTTCCCTCCTCTCCCCCTTCCTCTCCTGCCTCCCCCCCGCCTCTCTCCTTGCCACCTGGACTCTCGTCTCTCCTCCACCTGCCACACTCCCTCTCCTGAGCTCGTTGCGCTCTTAAACCTCTCCATCCACTTCCTCCCTGCTCTGTGCTCGCTCTCAGCATGCTCCCTTGTCTCTCTCTCTCTCCCTGCCCCTGCTGTCCTGCTCCCCCTCACTCTTCCTCCATCCACTTCGAACGTTCTTGCTCTGACTAAACAATACTCCAACTTAGTCCCTTTACCATCCCTCCCTTCCTCTACCCTTATCCTCCCTCGCTCTCTCTTACTCTCTCCGGTTCGACCCGTGCCCTCTATCGCGCGTCACTCCCCTACCAGCCTCGCCCTTCCCTTCTGTTGATCTTTCCTCTCTGGCCTGAACCTTCCCCCTGTCCTCCACCCTTGTATTCAGCCGCGCGTCATCCCCTCCCACTCTCTCTCTCCTGCCCACTCTTCCTGGCCCTTATCTCTCTCCTGCTTCGTCTGACACTTTGCGCCTATCTCTCCTACCTCCTCCTGCCCCCCTCGCACTCCTCTCTTACATTTCCTGCTCCCCTCTCCTTATGAGCCTCTTCTGCCCACTCCCCTTCTCCTACCTCGTCCCCCCCGGCTGCAATCCTCCGTGCTGCTACCCGTTTCACTGATACCCCACGTCCCTCTGCCCTGACCCTTCCTGCTGCTCTTCGTCCCTGATCTCTGCTGCATGACTGTGTCCGTCTTGTGTAGCTCGTCTTTCCTCCCTCTCTGCGCGCCTCTCGTGCGTCGTCGCGCGACCTACTTATCACACCTCCTGTGCCGTACTCTCCTGATATCTCCTCATTCCTCCTGCGGATTCCTTCTCTCATATCCCATACTTCCAGTTACCTCTAGCCAGATCTCAACTTCTGATTATCTCAGTTCCGCTCTG
>NW_020869704.1:765946-778446 GCF_003789085.1 Penaeus vannamei | reverse complement strand
AACAGTGTAAACTATATATAATGGTATAGTTTAGTATAATATATTATTGGTATTTAAGATATATATATATACTCGTGTGTCTAGTGGACAGATATAATCTATATACTACTATATATTATATATGATATATACTTTATACATATCTCTCTATAAATATTATATATATGATATTATATTATAACATATACTATATATATGACATAGTATATAGTATTATATGAATATTTACATAGCAATGCAATGTACTATACTATATATTATTATATATATATACTCACTCTCTAGTATATATATATACAACGATGATACTACCACACACACACACACACACATATTTATGTGTGTGTGTGTATTTTAAGTGGTGATGCGACATCTTGCATACGGTGGCATTACAAAGCGAATCGTCAAAGTATAATCAGTGATCGCTGCGCCATTGCACCGCCATTGATAGCTTCAGAAATATACTTCTTTGATCCGACTTCCAGCAGAGGAGAGAAACGCAGTCTTTTAGCCGGCTGTTCCTCGGCGGAAAGTAAGTCTGATTTCTCAAGAAAAGAGGGAAATGGTTTTGCACGTATTCCTCCTGTTTTTTTTCTTTCTTTCTTTCTTTCTTTCTTTTCGTTTTTTTCTTTCTTTCTTTCTTTTTCTCTTTCTTTCTTTCTTTCTTTTTCCTTCTTCTTTCTTTCTTTCTTTTTTCTTTCATTCTTTCTTTCTTTAATTCTTTTTTTCTTTCTTTCTTTCACTCTTTTTCCTTTTTTTCTTTCTTTCTTTCTTTATTGGCAATTGTATGATTCTAGATTTTAATCATACTGCCCCACTGCAACTTGCAAATGACCAGAAAAGAAATTGAATTTTTTTTTCTTCTTTCTTTCTTTCTTTCAACTTGCAAACGACCAGAAAAGTAATTGAAAATTCCATATTTCTTTCTTTCTTTCCTTCTTTCTTTCTTTTTTCTTTCTTTGTTTGTTTGTTTCACCTTGCAAATGACCAGAAAAGTAATTGAAAAATGGAATACGTACCCTGACAGACAATACATTTCAAAGAAAACATTTCAAAGAATGAGTACATTTTCTAAATATTAAATTAAAACACAAACTCAGAACTTATGCCACGTAAAATATGTTTAATTTCCTGCAACGAGAAAGATTTTTGATTCGTGCTGAACCGACGTAATTTGATTCGTACGTTCCTTGTCCCTTGTTCCTTTTTCTTTCTTTTTTCTTTCCTTCTTTTTTTTTTCTTTTTCGTTTTTTCTTGTCGCTCATGACCTCTCGTTCATAACGGCGTCATTCTCATATTAATGAAATCATGAACCGGTAGTTACACTAGCGTCACATTATTCAGGACAAAGACATTATTTTCAATTAATAAAGAGTGATGAAAAGTAATTAAATCAGCTGTTACAGAAGTGCCGGAGGAGATCAGATAGACGAGGGATGAGAGGAATGGAGCTGTAGCAAGGAAGAGAAATCTGAGCGCGCACTCTCACACACACACACAGGTAAACGGAGAGATAGAGCGGAATGAGAGAGCGCTCCAGCGAAATTGNCTCGCTTTCCTCTGCCTCCTCCTCCCTGTCTCTTACTCCCCCTCCCCCCCCCCTCCCCCCTCCTTCCCTCCCTCCCGCTCCTCCTCTTCCCTCCTCTCTCCTTCTCTCCTCTCTCCTCTCTCCTCTCTCCTCTCTCCTCTCCCTCTCTCTCTCTCTCCTCTCTCCTCTCTCCTCTCTCCTCTCTCCTCTCTCCTCTCTTCCTCTCTCCCTCTCCCCCTTCCTCTCTCCCTCTCCTCCCTCCTCCCTCCTTCCCTCCTCCCTCCCTCCTCCCTCCTCCCTCCTCCCCCCTCCCCCCCCCTTCCCCCCTCCTCTCTCCCCTCCCACCTCCCCCCTCCTCTCAAAAAAAAAGAGAGATGCAGCAGATATATTTCTGGCAATGAGGAAGCACAGGTGAAGATTCCTTCGTCTCTCTCTGCCTATCTATCATCTATCTATATCTATTTATCTATCAATTTACGTATATATGGATATATGCATATATATTTATGTGTGTGTGTGTGTGCGTATGTCTGTATATGTATATATGTATGCATGTATATGTAATATACATGTATGTATATGAATATGTATATCTATACATACACACACACATACATAAATATATGAGTGTGTGTATATATATATATATATATATATATATATATATATATATATATATATATGTATATATATATATATATATATATATATATATATTATATATATTATATATATATATATATATATATAATGTATGTATGTATGTGTGTATTAATATTCATATACAAATACGTAAAGGAAAACAGCTACAATAAGAAGTAAAATCAAATCGTAAATCTAATCATAAAATTACTTAATTTCAACTTCAGTGCCAGTCAATGGGGCTTGAATGACCCTACATCCTCGCTAGACCCTTTGACCTTGACCCCTCTCCCGGGACCCATTCAGCTCTTGTCCTTCCTGTCTCTCTGCCCCTAAAGAATCTTGTTGATTTTTCTTCTTTTTCTTCTCCTTTCTCTCTCTCTCTCTCTCTCTCTTTTTTTTTTTTTTTTTTTTTTTTTTTTTTTTTTTTTTTTTGTCTATCCACTCCGGTCATTCGTTCGTCTAATGAGGAAGTCTTGAGGAGTTCGAAACTTCAAGGTTTGATTCCATTTCCTACTGTGGATGTTTTCATTTTCATTTATGTGTGTGTGTGTGTGTGTGTGTGTGTGTGTGTGTGTGTGTGTGTGTGTATATATATATATATATATATATATATATATATATATATATTATATATATATATATATATACATATATACATATATATGCATATATATATATATATATATATATATATATATATATATATATATATATATATATATATATACATACATTACATACATATATATATACATATCTCCGGGGATAAGCTAATGTCAGACAGCAGCTGTGAGTTATATAACATCATCGAAGAGTTATTGATATTTCGTGCTCTGTTAATCAGCTGTGAAGAGTGGACTGTGTAATATTGTGCAGGTGTGCATCTCTTGCCTTCGTCTACCCTCCCCTCCCCTTCCCACCCCTCCCCTTCCCTTCCCCCTCCCCTTCCCTTCCCACCCCCCTTCCCTTCCCACCCCTCCCTTCCCTTCCACCCCTCCCCTTCCCTTCCCACCCCTCCCCTTCCCTTCCCACCCCTCCCCTTCCCTTTCAAACCCCTTCTCCCTCCCCTTCCTTCCCCTATCACATCCTTCCCCTCCCCTTCCCTCTCTTTCCCCCCCTCCCTCTAAAACCCCATACCACCCCTCCTTTCTTTAGGCTGAAGGCAGATGAAGATCGACTCTAATCATTATAATAAAGATGATCATAATGATGATTATAATAATAAGGAAACTAGGGTATGTTCTTTTTTCTTTAGCTGAAGACAGATAAAGATCGATTTTCATCATTGTAATAAAGATAATAAAAAAGGAAAATGATAATAATGATTATAATATTAAGGAGAATGATAATAATGATTATAAGAATAAGGAAACTATGGCATGTCCTCAGTCAAACCTAATATACAACAACCGGTACTAATCCAATCACCCACAATTTTCCCATTTACTAAATAGTTTAACGCAGTAAAACATATATTCAAGTGTATTTGAAACCTATACATGTACAATACATTCATACAACTGTATTACCAGAAAGAAGAGTTAGTGTATCGCAAAAAGTCCAGAAATAAATTCACTATGTCCTCAAGATAACGCAGTAACATACATTTCCAAGGAGAATATCAAACCTATCTATTTACGTACAATACATCCATACAACTGTATTACCAGAAAGAAGAATTATTGCATCGCTAAGAGATCCAATACAACTCAAAAAGTCTAGATCCAATACAACTCAAAAAGTCCAATACAACTCAAAAAGAAGAATTATTGCATCGCAAAAAGTCTAGATCCAATACAACTCAAAAAGTCTAGATCCAATACAATAAAAATCCATACAACTGTATTACCAGAGACAAAAGTCCGTGTATCCCCCAAAAAAAGTCCAGAAATAAATTCACTATGTCCTCATAGATAAGGTCAGGTACAAAATTCTATAAAATCTATACATAATTTTTTGAATTATCCTGCTAACAACAAACGAACAAGCAAACAAGCAAAAAAACTAACTAACGCTACCAAGAACATAACCTCCCTGGCGGATGTAGCAACAAAACACATGTTATTTAGTCCGTGTATCCCAAAAAAGTCCAGAAATAAATTCTATAAATTCACTATGTCCTCATAGATAAGGTCATGTCACCGGGCACTTCTTACACCTGTCAATCACAATAAGTGCGTTGATAAGTTGCATGGAGGGAAAAGTCCCATGAGAGTGAAGCTTGTGACACGTGATCTTTTGCTTGCAATAATGGTGGACAACAAAGGGCTTGCGAGTTCACTTTAATGGGTATATTTCTGTGTCATTTTTATTATTTTATGCTTTGTGTGATTTTGGTTTGATTGGTTTTAATGATGTATAACGGGTGGAACTACATAACACGTGTGAAATATATATAAAACGTGTGTGACTATATGACACGTTTGAAACTATATAACACGTGTGAAACTATAACACGTGTGAAACTATATAACACGTGTGAAACTATATTTACACGTGTGTGACTATATAACACGTTTGAAACTATATAACACGTTTGAAACTATATAACACATGTGCAACTATATAACACGTGTGCGACTATATAACACGTGTGAAACCATAACACGTGTGAAACTATAACACGTGTGAAACTATAACACGTGTGAAACTATAACACGTGTGAAATAACACGTGTGAAACTATAACACGTGAAACTATAAACACGAAACTATTGTGAAAACAATAACACGTGTGAAACCATAACACGTGTGAAACTATAACACCTATAACGTGAAACCATATGTGAAACTATACGTGTGAAACTATAACACGTGTGAAACAGTGTGAAACCATAACACGTGTGAAACCATAACATGTGTGAAACGTAGTGTGAAACTATAACACGTGTGAAACTATAACACGTAAACTACATAACACGTATGCAACTATATAACACGCGTGCAACTACACAACACGTGTGCAACTACGGCACACGTGTAGAAACATTACATGAATAACAAAAAGTGATTCATCTTCTAATGACGACAAAGAATAAAAAAAAAAATCTTAAACCATCAACTCAAGACTGCTGCCAATCGGTGATCCAGGAATTTTAATCAGCGAATGTTCCAGAAGCCATTTTTATATTACAGCGCCGTGTAATATCCATTTGTAATAATTAAATGCTATATGATTTCGTTATATTTACACGCTATATTGATTCGTTTAGTTACATGCCATAAAGATTCGTTATAGTTATATGCTATATTGATTCGCTTGTTCATATGCTATATTGATTCACTGATTCACATACTATACCAATTCGTTATATTTAAATGTTATATCGATTTGTTAGACTCAAGTGGTATACTCGAACGTTATGCTCACGGCGTCCAATTGCTTCGTTCGTGACCGCAACTAACAGCAGGTAAGTGAACGTAACGACTGAACGAGCCAACTAACAGCAGGTAAGTGAACGTAACGACTGAACGAGCCAACTAACAGCAGGTAAGTGAACGTAACGACTGAACGAGCCAACTAACAGCAGGTAAGTGAACGTAACGACTGAACGAGCCAACTAACAGCAGGTAAGTGAACGTAACGACTGAACGAGCCAACTAACAGCAGGTAAGTGAACGTAACGACTGAACGAGCCAACTAACAGCAGGTAAACGTAACGACTGAACGAGCCAACTAACAGCAGGTAAGTGAACGTAACGACTGAACGAGCCAACTAACAGCAGGTAAGTGAACGTAACGACTGAACGAGCCAACTAACAGCAGGTAAGTGAACCGACTGAACGAGCCAACTAACAGCAGGTAAGTGAACGTAACGACTGAACGAGCAACTAACAGCAGGTAAGTGAACGTAACGACTGAACGAGCAACTAACAGCAGGTAAGTGAACGTAACGACTGAACGAGCCAACTAACAGCAGGTAAACGTAACAGCAACGGAACGACTGAACGAGCCAACTAACAGCAGGTAAGTGAACGGAACGACTGAACGAGCCAACTAACAGCAGGTAAGTGAACGGAACGACTGAACGAGCCAAACTAACAGCAGGTAAGTGAACGGAACGACTGAACGAGCCAACTAACAGCAGGTAAGTAACGTAAACGACTGAACGAGCCAACTAACAGCAGTAAGTGAACGTATGAACGAGCCAACTAACAGCAGGTAAGTGAACGTAACGACTGAACGAGCCAACTAACAGCAGGTAAGTGAACGTAACGACTGAACGAGCCAGTGAGTGCTTTCACACTGAACGGCAGAAAAAACGTGTCCGGCCGTTCGCTTCTTTGGATGTAATGTGTCGTCTTCCTCGCGCCTATTTTGTTTTATGAAGTTGTGTTTTTTATTTCTTGCTTTAACATTAAATTGTGAGATATTTAATAAAGAATAATGACACGCGAACATCTTATTTTAAAGTAAGGTGTTTGTGTGTTGTCATTTTTATTCCTGGGGATGTTGATTTTATTCCTGGGGGATGTTGTCATTTTTATTCCTGGGGGATGTTATCTTGGGATATTCCATGTCAGTTTTGATGATTTCATGCATTTGTCTCTTCATTTGTAAGTGTTACTAGGTGGATGAATTGCCTCCGAGAACAGGTATGTTGGTAGATAATTGCTCTTCAAGTAATCATGACAAAGAACTTGAGAACCGAGAAGAAATAACTCGAAGTAAAGTTAATTTCGTAAACCTAACTGTCATTCGTAAACTTAACTGTCATTACAATAGGCAATCCATCGGTTTGGAAATGGCATATGGACTGTGTAGCAGGTGGCATAGGTGATTATCGCGAGCAGGTGACAGGTGGGTAGGTATGGTTTCAGCCTGTATAGAGAAGCGAGACAATGCCTACCCATTTATATTTACGTAGGAAGTTCATGCGTGTATACTTTCTTTTACAATTGTGTGAATGACCTGTTGGCGTTATCGCTTGTTTAGATTTTTTTTTTCTACTTCTTCTTGTTTCTTTCTTTCTTTTCCCGGTGAAACCCCAGAAGTCTACGCACAATAATTATGTTGGATAGTATAAATAATAACAGGAAATTGATGCAGGTCACTGAAACATGCCCTTGTATGATTTGCATATCTCTATACAGCGAGTTGGCAACACTCTTGTGAGGAGGCGAGAGAGGGGGGAGGGAGGGGGGGGGTTACTTACCAGCAATTCGGAGTGTGTTTGTGTGTTTGGAAGGAGGGGGGGTAGCCAGGAGATCAGGCTTATCTCAAAGCTCCCTTTGGCCAGCAGTCCCAGCTAACAGATTTAGATTGCTGGAAATCCTTGCAATGAAATTAAATATATTTGATCAAATCTTATGATTTTTAAAAGATATATATATATAACATTACTTACAAGTGATGGCGCACAATAATTACTTTTAATATAGTTATTTGCCATGTGCATCGGTAAATTGGGATGCAAAACAAACAATTACCACTTTTATGCCACTTATCATAACAGCGCAAAAAGAGGACAACTCCGTAATTATTTATTTAGTAGTTTATCTAGTAGTTTTGTTGGAAAGAGAAAGCCGGTAAGCAAGGCCATGCATGTTAAAACAAACAGACTGATAGTGGCTAATTATCATGCTTAATTTCCACATATATTCATCAGTTTCTAGGAAGTAACATTTCACAGAGGTTATAACCGAACAATTTTTGTTTTAGCGTTATTTATACAAAAAAGAATATGGAAAGCACTAACATTCATGTAATTTACATTATATTTTGTGAAATAATGGAAAGTTAATGTTTTTTTCCACTGTATTATATGGGATGATTGCTACATTTCACAAAAGTTTCAATCGTGCGTAATTTGTTTCAGCGAGTGTGTGCGTTTCTGGCCCTTCAGAAATACGATAGTATGAGCAAACTTTTACAAGAGGCCTGTGAAGAAAATTGAGTCATATAGTTTGTTATTTCTTGAGATATAATGGGCAGTTAAGAGGTAAATTGGTGTATAATGTTACGGGACGTGGCCCATAACTTCCTTGGAGGGTGCATGTGTGTGTGTGGGGGGAGGGGTGTCCTGTTGTTAGGAGCGAGAGATGGAGAGAGGGGGGTCCTGTTGTTAGTAGAGAGGGGGGTCGTCCTGTTGTTAGGAGCGAGGAAATGGGATGATAGGAGGTACTTGACATGTGGTTTCGGTTCAGAACGAAATCTATTATATAATCCCTAGACCACGAGACTAGAATCTATCAGAGTAAATATATTTTTTCATTGTCTTATCAAATATGATCAAGTTTTATTATGTTTTCATTGAGTTGTTTGATATCTACTATTACTTACAAGTGATTGTTGCATAACAGTTATTTTCATTACACTCATTTGTCTGGTGCACAAGTAAATTCACTATACAGAATCACTATGAACAATCAGCATTTACATAAGCCACGTATGTAAATGCTGATATATTAGCGGAAAAGAGAGGGACAGACATTTGAGGAATTCTTAGCCATAGAAATAGAAAGTTTGAAAGCTGCATGCCAATTCAGTCAAATAAGTCATCGCATATGGCTTATCACACCATAAAATTAACACAAAGCAAAGGGTCAATTACCCAAGTAGAAAGTGGTAATTCCATCGTTTTTTCAGGTATTTACGTCATGACACCAATCCACTAGACAGGTGGATACAAGCCAAGCTTATCACACCATATAATTTCTTGGGACAAAGTGAAGGGTCAAATTACCCAAGTAGTCTATTTTTCCCAGGTATTTATACATTACGAACACCAGCCCAGGCAATTATCCTTCAGTACGTGCGGGACACTCACCAGAAGGCAATTATCTACCTGTAACGATCATCGTTTATGACAATAACAGGTTACACCATGTTATGTCATTAATTTATGACACCTAATTACCTAAAGTAACGGTCACTTCCGGGGGTGAACCTGGATGTCCTAGTTACTACTATATACATACATACATACATGTGTGTATGTGTGTGTGTATGTGTATGTGTGTGTGTCAGAGGTAAATCCATGAATTACAGTTACTAAGCATCCTAAGTATATAATTTAAACATTTAATAGTTGTCATGCTCTAGGTCAGCAAACAATGGATTTTGTGACCTCGAAAGCAATGGCCTTATTTTATGTGGTTTGTTGTTAAGTGATAGAACTACTTTAACCCTAATTGAAGAGCAACAATAACATCTATTGTGAGGAAAGATAATTAGGACAGTAAATCATAATATTCCCTCCTATGAATGTTAATGAAATTTACTTTACCAAAATGTTCCTTTCAAATCTTTATCAGACTTATTTTTATTAATCTCACACTTTTACCTCTCCTTTCTACATGTTCCTTTCATTATAATCAGTGTCACAAATTTAATGAACTACATAAGTATTACTATTTCCTTCATTATAATCAGTGTCACAAATATAATGAACTACATAAGTATTTCCGTCCGATACACATGACAAACATAACATTATAAGACTTACCATAGAACACCTCAGCGTTACTGTCCATGTTTTTCAGTGTACCCTACAAACGGCTTTTTTCGCCGGCTTAAACATACAAACGTTATTTACTCACTGATGTTTTTGGTTTACATTTCCCCACGCCAGCCTACACGGGTCTTATAATGTCTACGCATTATGAATAGTTGTTGTAATACTCGTAGACTTACCATGTCAACGCACTATCAATTGTTGTAATACTCGTAGACTTACCATGTCTACGCACTATCAATTGTTGTAATACTCGTAGACTTACCATGTCTACGCACTATCAATTGTTGTAATACTCGTAGACTTACCATGTCTACGCACTATCAATTGTAATACTCATAGACTTACCATGTCTACGCACTATCAATTGTTGTAATACTCGTAGACTTACCATGTCTACGATCACCTCATAGACTTACCATGTCAACGCACTATCAATTGTTGTAATACTCACAGACTTACCATGTCTACGCACTATCAAGTTGTAATACTAGACTTACCATGTCTACGCACTATCAATTGTTGTAATACTCGTAGACTTACCGTGTCTACGCACTATCAATTGTTGTAATACTCATAGACTTACCATGTCTACGCACTATCAATTGTTGTAATACTCGTAGACTTACCATTACGCACTATCAATTGTTGTAATACTCATAGACTTACATGTCTACGCACTATCAATTGTTGTAATACTCGTAGACTTACCATGTCTACGCACTATCAATTGTTGTAATACTCATAGACTTACCATGTCAACGCACTATCAATTGTTGTAATACTCGTAGACTTACCATGTCTACGCACTATCAATTGTTGTAATACTCGTAGACTTACCAGTCTACGCACTATCAATTGTTGTAATACTCGTAGACTTACCATGTCTACGCACTATCAATTGTGTAATACTCGTAGACTTACCATGTCTACGCAGTTGTAATACTCGTAGACTTACCATGTCTACGCACTATCAATTGTTGTAATACTCGTAGACTTACCATGTCTACGCACTATCAATTCACTCGTAGACTTACCATGTCTACGCACTATCAATTGTTGTAATACTCGTAGACTTACCATGTCTACGCACTATCAATTGTTGTAATACTCGTAGACTTACATATCAATTGTTGTAATACTCATAGACTTACATGTCTACGCACTATCAATTGTTGTAATACTCACTTGTCTACGCACTATCAATTGTTGTAATACTCGTAGACTTACTGTCTACGCACTATCAATTGTTGTAATACTCATAGACTTACCATGTCACGCACTATCACTCACAGACTTACCATGTCTACGCACTATCAATTGTTGTAATACAGACTTACCATGTACGCACTATCACAATACTCGTAGTCAATTATCAATTGTTGTAATACTCATAGACTTACCATGTCTACGCACTATCAATTGTTGTAATACTTTGCACTATCAATTGTTGTAATACTCGTAGACTTACCATGTCTACGCACTATCAATTGTTGTAATACTCGTAGACTTACCATGTCAATGCACTATCAATTGTTGTAATACTCATAGACTTACCATGACGCACTATCAGTTGTAATACTCGTAGACTTACCATTGTCTACGTCAATTGTTGTAATACTCAAATGAGAAACCATCATTCACGTTCAAAATACAAATCTATCCCGAGACAAGAAACGGAGTGATGGCTAACACGAAGACCTCGACGGCGCCAGCAGGGAACCCGAACACCCAGTTGACAAGCGAAGGTCTCGTTAAATAATCTTTCAAAACAACCCCTACTCTTCAGTACAATCATATATCGTAATCGTAATTACTGATGTTTACATGTCGTAATCGTAATTACTGATGTTTAAATTCATAGTATGTACTGCCAAAACTAGCAATAATTGACGTTGAATAATATGACGAACACCCAGATGAGAAGTGAAGCCCTCGACCAGTTCAACCTAAAAACTATGTTCTCTATAAGCTTTATTCACTCTCTCTTCTCTCGTTTAATATAAAAATAATTTACATTATATTTTGTTCAATAACTGGTAACTGATGGAATCATATATATCAAGAAGGAGTCTATTCCGCTATTTTCAAATATTTAAGGAGCTCTGATTTGATTACGTGGTGCTTTCATTTAGCTACATGATTTCCCGCCAAATTTGAAGTAACAAAATTCCTATTTAAAGTTTGGAATTACTCAAACTGTAAAAAGAATTCATATCACTCTACCCTTTTACATCAAGACTCTTTTATTGATATATATCTATTTTCATCAAACTTAAACTACATATTTTAGCATCGGGCCCAAAAAGTAAAAAAGTAAAAAAAAAAAAAAAAAGTTGAGATAACCCGACCACCCGCATTTTTTTGGCCCGAAAAATATACGACAAAAAAAAATAATAATAAATAATCGCAAATCCCGTCTACCGCAAACCTTCATCCCTGGTTTTCAAAAATCCCGCCCAAAACACCAACCCCGGGCGGCACAATGGCTAAGAAATATGACTCCCAAAGCCCGCGGTGCAAACCTCGTGACGCGGGAGTGCACCATGTCTCTCTTGCCATACCCTGATGTACGGTGATGTTGCATAGGGGAAGCTTGCATCATCTCGACATCAGAATGGCATCCCTCTGACTGAGGCTTTAGAATGTGTGTGTGTGGGTGGGTGGGTGTGCGTGTTGTGTGTTGTGGGTGGTGTGTGTTGGGTGTTGTTGTGGTGGGTGTGTGGGTGTGTGCGTGTGTGGTGTTGTGTGTCTGTGTGTCTGTATGTATATGCGTGTTTGTATGTATGTGTGTGTGTGTATGTATGTATGTGTATGTATGTATGTATGTGTATGTATGTATGTATGTGTATGTATGTATGTATGTATGTG
>NW_020869704.1:748446-755946 GCF_003789085.1 Penaeus vannamei | reverse complement strand
CCTCCTCCCCCTCCTCCTCTTCCTCTTCTTCCTCTCCCTCCTCCTTCCTCCCGCCGTGCCATCATATATCTTACACGGAGGCCTTCCCCAGAGCCACGGCGCCCTCTGTATCCCCCTTTCCAAGCTCATTCTGCCAATCGCTTCTCTCTCTCTCTCTCTCTCTCTTCTCTTCTCTTTCTCTCTCTCTCTCTTCTTTTCTTTTCTTTTCTTTCTTTTCTTTCTTTTCTTTTCTTTTCTTTTCTTTCTTTCTTTTTTCTTTTCTTTTCTTTTCTTTTTTTTTTCTTTTCTTTCTCTTCTCTTGTCTTGTCTTCTCTTCTCTTTTCTTGTCTTGTCTTCTCTTCTCTCTCTCTCTCTCTCTCTCTCTATCTCTCATTCTTCTCTTCTCTTTTATTCTCTCCTTTCACCTCTCCTCTCTCTCTGTCTCTCTCTTCTCTTCTCTTCTATTCTATTCTCTCCTTTCTCCTATCTTCTCTCTCTCTCTCTCTCTCTCTCTCTCTCTCTCTCTCTCTCTCTCTCTCTCTCTCTCTCTCTCTCTCTCTCTCTCTCTCTCTCTCTCTCTCTCCTCTCTCTCTCTCTCTCTCTCTCTCTCTCTCTCTCTCTCTCTCTATCTATCTAATCTCCTCTCCCTCCTCTCCCTCCTCTCCATCTATCTGTCTATCTTACTATCTACCTCTCCATCTTTCTTTCCATCTCTCTTTCTCCCCTTTTATTCATTGTCTTTTTATTTCCTTCGCATGAGTTCTCACCGTTGTTTATCATAGTTCTTTTGTGTCTCTACCTCTCTTCCTCCTTTCTCTTCTTCTTCTTTATTTTTGCCCTTTTCCCTTCGTCTCTCTTTTGGTTCACACCCTTTCCCTTGATGTTCCTCTTCACTTTTTTTTTCTTTTTTCCCCTTCGTGTCTACCTTCCCTCCCTTTCACGTTCACTTCTCTTCCCCTCTTCTTCCAGGCTTCTCTCCCCTCTCATTATTCCTTCTCGTACTTCTCCCCTTCTTTCATTTCTTTTCTTTCTATCTTTTTTTTTCACGCTCCGGATAGTTGGAGGTTATGCCTTGTGTCTCTTGCTTTGTCTTTCTCTCTCTCCCTCTTTCTCTCTTTCTGTCTCTGTCTATGTCTATCTCTATGTCTCTCTCTCTCTCTCTCTCTCTCTCTCTCTCTCTCTCTCTCTCTCTCTCTCTCTCTCTCTCTCTCTCTCTCTCTCTCTCTCTCTCTCTCTCACTTTCTTTCTTTTATCTTTTTCTTCCTATTTCGATCTGTATCTTTCTCTTCCTTTCTCTTTCTCTTTTCTCTCATTCTTCCTCCCCCCATCTCTCTCTCTCTCTCTCTCTCTTCTATCTGTCTCTCTCTCTCCTCTCTCATTCTCTCTCTCTCTCGCTCTCTCTCTCTCTCTCTCTCTCCTCTCTCTCTCTCTCTCTCTCTCTCTCTCTCTCTCTCTCTCTCTCTCTCTCTCTCTCTCTCTCTCTCCTCTCTCTCTCTCTCTCCTCCTTTACCGTCCTATCCACTATTCGGTCGCTCCTGAATCTCATTTTTCTTATGCCACCTTCCTATACCCATCCCCTAGCACCCCTCCCCCTACCTTTGGCACCGTTTCCACTCCTCCCCTCACCTCCCTTCCCTATATCTCTCCCCTCACCCCCTCCTCACTATGTTTTCCCCACCTCTCCTTATGTCTTCCCTCACCTCCTCTTGTCTTCCCTCACCTCCACTTTGTCTCCCCTCACCCCTCTCTCCCTATGTCTTCCCTCACCCCATCTTTGTCTCCCCTCACCCCCCTCCATAAGTCTTCCCTCACCCCTCACCCCTCTCTGTGTTCCCTCACCCCTCCCTATGTCTTCCCTCACCCCCTCTCTGTCTCCCCTCACCCCCATCCCTATGTCTTCCCTCACCCCTCTCTATCTTCCCTCACCTCTTCTCAGTTTTCCCTCCCCCCCTCTCTGTCCTCTCATCCCCTCCCTATGTCTTCCCTCACCTCCCCGTCTCTCCCCTCACCCCCTCCTCTGTATCCCCTCATCCTCTCCTCACCCCCTCACCCCTCACCCCCTCCCTATGTGTCGGCTGCGTGCGTGATAGTCGCCATAAAGCCAGTCAGTCCGAGAACATTAAAGCCCAAGCGTGAAAACTTTATAGTTGGGAATCGTCGCCGCGGAGTCAGTGGGGTGTAGCGGGCCGCCTTCCACCGCTGCCTCGGCCGAACTGGCTGCCGCATCCCCGCGCCTCTGTCTTCTGGTTGGAGGCCACGCCCCTCGTCCGCCGGCCTGCCTGCTCGTTTAGCATGGGTCGTGAGGGAAAGTTTGTTATTCTAATTATTATTGTTGGATTTATATTTATTATTGTTCTTATGTTATTATTATTATTATTATTTATTACTGTTATTATCCCTTATTATCACTATTATTATTATCATTATTGTTATATACTAGTAGTAGTAGTATAGCATAAGCATTATCATTATTACATTATTATTATTATTATCATTATTATTATTAGCATTAGCATTATCATCGTCAACATCACGTCGTCATTATTAGTTGGATTAATTATCTTAGGATTATATGAGAGCAGGAATAGTGAAACTGATAATTATATATTTTGTAGATTTCTAATAATCCGGAATCCACTTGTTGTCGCCGTCAGCACATGTATCACATTTTGCCATCTTGACAGAATTTCTAAAAAAAAAAAAACAGAAATTGAAGAAAAAAGAGTGAAAGAGAGAGAGAGTGAGAGAGAGAGAGAGAGAGAGAAGAGAGAGAGAGAGAGAGAGAGAGAGAGAGAGAGAGAGAGAGAGAGAGACAGACAGACAGACAGACAGACAGACTTACTGACTTAATGAATTATCCTTTCTCAATTCCTTTTTTAACATTACCACTTATCCCGTCTAATGGATACAGAATTTTAACAGTGTTAGATTATGATTCTTCTGCTCATTATTTTTGCTTTTTCTCAATTACCTCATTTTCAGCCTCGTCTCGTGTTTGGCTGTTTTCTAGAGTTGGTTATCATCATTGGTGATATGTGTCTCTCTGTCTGTTAATGTATAACTATTAGCTTTAACACTGGAATATTATATATATATATATATATATATATATATATATATATATATATATATGTGTGTGTGTGTGTGTGTGTGTGTGTGTGTGTGTGTGTGTGTGTGTGTGTGTGTGTGTGCGTGTGTGTGTGGTGTGTGTGTATTGTATATTGTATGTGTATGTATGTATGTCTTCTCATCATGAAAATGGGGAGAGCGGTGAGCGAGTAGACCCTTTATTTAAAACAAAGGCATCCACCTCCGTTCTCCTGCCTCTATGCATTGTCTCTCGTCTCCTCCTTCGTCTTCCAAATACTAGATGGCGTTGTACATAATTTTGAGCTATCGCCACCAGGAGGCAGTAACGCATGCTTGCAGATCTCTCTGATGACTTTAATTAATCTTCGTAGATAAGAGGATTAATGAAGGCAGTGCGATGATCAAGGATAAGTTTGATATATATATTTGATTGCGTGGTGTTCAGGTATCGAAATAAAATAAACATACGGATGTGATAAAGACTTGTTTAACGTACGTGAAATTCTGCTCCCTCGGCACCCAGTTGACAACGCGGTGTTATATCTACTACCCTTTTATTATCTGGGAGTTTCCCTTCTCAAATAGGATACGAATTCACATAAGCACACACCTATTTTCGCAGTATTTCATGGTATCAGCTGCAGGAAAGATAGCACGCACTGGAAATTAGCCTATTACTGAATGTTTTAACAGCTAAATGGATGCAAATTCCCTTTTCTTATAAGCTGAGAGGATTTGTCCATTTACAACAATTTGCAGAACAAGCCCCGTGAAAGGGCTTTGTGCCGCCACTTGAACAAATTACTCCAGCAGGAAAAAGACCATGAGTCAATCCAATAAACAGGTATTGTGAAAATGTGTGGCTAAAATGTGAAAAAGTAAGAAAATAAATAATAAATATCAAGACGGCAGAGAAGACTTTAGAAAGCATTCATATATTTCTTTACTTCTTTTTTTCTTTATATATTTTTTCCATTTTTCTTTATATATATTTTTTTTCAATTGTCTTTTTCATTATTTTCATTTTCTATATATTTTTTTATTTTCATTTTTCTTTCTTTCATATATTTTTTTCATATACACATTTTTTCATTTTCATTTTCTTTCTTTCACAATATTTTTTTTTTTCATTTTTCTTTTCTTTCACATATATTTTTTATTTTATTTCTTTCTTTTTTATTTTTTTAATTTTTCTTTCTTTCACAATATTTTTATATTTCTTTCTTTAATTTTTTATTTTATTTTCTTTCACAATTTATTTTTTTTATTTTCATTTTTCTTTCTTTCACAATATTCTTTTTCACAATATATTTTTCATTTTAATATTTTTTCTTTCACAATACATTTTTTTTTTATTTTCATTTTTCTTTCACTAATAGCGAATTCTAGCAAGAACGACCCGGACCACAAAAGACTGTTAAAAAGCCTGAAGAAAAATCTAAGGTCCAAAAGACGTCCAGAACGGCCCTCCGACGACCCAGCTTCAGTCATCCATTCATCCTCGAAATTGGCGGCGGTTGACCTAGCAGCGGGCGTCGACTTGTTACAAATTGAGCCGTTGCAAGCGGTGGCATATGCAACAAAGAAAATCCGTAAAAGAAAAAAAAAACATAGTTCCAGATTGAATAGTTGCCGTTGCAAGCGGTGGCATATTCACCAAAGAAAATCCGTAAAAAAAAAAAAAAAAAAAAATAGTTCCAGATTGAATAGTTGCCGTTGCAAGCGGAGGCATATTCACCAAAGAAAATCCGTAAAAAAAAAACAACAACATAGTTCCAGATTGAATAGTTGACTTGCCCGCTCTTCGCCGTGTCAAGAGATTCTCGAAGGTTGCTTTTGAAAATCGTATAGGATAACAGTTTGTTCTAATTGCAATTGGCTAATATGATAACAATCTGGTGACGCTTACCGTAATTGCCACCATTACCGCAAACCGTACGAATCGTATGACGGAGCTTAGACTTCGGATTAAAATATTTGTGACATATTCATATAAACATAACAGCGTCTGCACTTTAGTTCAATTTTGCAAATCTTACCTGTATTATAATTTTATGTAAATTCTTACATCATGCTATACAGGCAACCATTGATCATCAACTGCAACCGAAGCCGAAACCAAGGCTCTACCGACGCATTCGGATCATATGCGGTAATAGTGGAAATACTGATGCTTATTAACGGAAGAATAGCGATAGACATTGGACATAATGGAGACTGATGCAATAGCCTTCACAGACATTGCGAGACAAGATCACAAGCCAAAAGTCTTGGAATGTCTCGCACAAGACGAATCCTTTTTTTTAGGGGGGGGGGGAAGGGAGCTATGGTTAAAATGTATGTGTATCTTTATCAGTATTATAATTATTATCACTATTATCATAATTGCTGTTTTTGCTGTTTATTATGACTATCATTGTTATTATTACTATTATCATCATGATTATCATTATCATTGTTATCATTATCATCATTATTATTATCATTATCATCATTATTATTATTCAAATCATTATGATTATCAGCATTATTATTATCATTATCACCATCACCATCATCAACATTATTATTACTATAATCATAATCATCATTACGATTACCATAATTCATTTGAGGACACTAAACTCCGTGATAGCTAGGAAGATGGAAGGACTTGGAGAATTAGCTTCATTTACACAGATTTTTTGCAATAATACGGATTGAATTGAACATACTGCTTTCATAGGTGTATGTTTATGATACTGTAAATTACCATATTATGGGTGATGATACTGATAATGATAATTTAATGATAATGATGATAACAATGATGATGATGGTGGTTGTGATAAGGAAGTGGAGGAGGATAATGATAATAACAATAATAATAATAGTAATTGTAATGACAACAATAATGATAACCATAAATTTAGTAACGACAACAACGAACGCAATAATAATAATAATCATACAACGACAACGAACGCAATAGTAAAAATAATAACAATAATAATAAAATCAGGAATAATTGTGTGTCTCTCTACCTTTATATCTTAAAGCCGCGACCCGACCCCAACGCCGTGAATAAGCGCCTTTGGTACAATTTACATTTAGTACAGTCGTGTCCCTAAGGAATACGATCGTTGGTAAATTAATCACGAAAATGTGATATACGCAAAGGCTATTTGATATACGCAATGCGCGAAGGATAAATCAGTTTAAACCAATATGTGTAAATGTCTGTTTTATTTTAGGTATTACGCTCGTATACACTCACTCATGTAAACAGAGTCACTATCATTCTCTTTCTAGTGATAAAAACACTCACAGGGACAGAAAAAGAGGTGGATATAACAAGATCAGCTGTGTGTGTGTGTGTGTGTGTGTGGGGAATGAGAGAGAGAGAGAGAGAGAGAGAGAGCGAGAGAGAGAGAGAAGAGAGATGAAGAGAGAGAGAGAGAGAGAGAGAGAGAGATTTTCTTTTTTCCCCCTTTACCGGATGCTATTTTCTATTCCATTTACACATAACGGAGCAACGTAATTATCGAAAATGCTGCAGTTGTGCACATACAACAATACCTTTGACACAAAGGTGCCGGAATGTAGTTTGATTAGTGCCTCAAAGCAAATCAATTACCGGTTAACTCGACACCAAAAGTGCATTATGAACCAAATTGCCATAAGCATTGTTCGTCTGCCTGGTTGTTCCGGGTGGCTGCGACATCGATCCCGGGCCATATGTTGTCCTGCACGATGGCTACGCTGCGGCCCGGCACTAATTCACGGGCGAAATCGTTACTGTCACGCTCTTTTGGTTGTGATAGGAACCTCGTGCACGGCGTGAAAAACGGGAGGCGAGGAAGGAAGGGCAAGTGGGCCGCGCAGGTTTGAAAAATGCGAGAGTGAAGCACTTTGCCGTATCGACTCTCCGAGTTATCGGATTCGGAGCGGAGAGTTGACCCATTTCGAACATCAAAGGCCGCGGTGTGTTGATCCATCCGGGGATCAAAAGCCTCGCCTATTGCTTTATTTGTGTAATGAGAGTGGAGTATATTGAGCCTATGGGAGACGGGGGATGATAATGCTGAATAACGAACATCAGATATATCGAGTGACGGCGAATGAGCGGGGCCGTTCTGTCCATAAGATTGATAGAGACAGCCAGCGCCGCTCACACGCACAGTCGCGCATACACACACACGCACACACACACACACACAGGGACGCGCTCAGCAACCCCCGCCACAAGGTAAACAAACACCCCGCCTCATCAAGCGTACATATGTGCAACCATTTATAAAGTCGAGGGTCTGGAAGTGAGAAAGAAAAATGCTAGGCGTAAAGAGACCATTAGCTTTATTCCAAGGGTTGTTAGACGTGGTGGTGTGTCTGCGGTCCGAGTGGCCGGGCTAATTGAGTGAAGAGTGGAGTGAAAAGGGATCCCGTGCATCC
>NW_020869704.1:730946-733446 GCF_003789085.1 Penaeus vannamei | reverse complement strand
GCGCGTAAAACTAAGTTGATGAAGAAAGTTTGCAAAAGGTCAACTCTGCCGCGGGCCCGTTATAACGCAGGGGAGTCACGTGCGAGGCGACCCTAGGTGTGCCTGCCAAGTGACCCGGGGTCGCTTCTGACACCCGCCTGACGAAGCACCCTCCGGCAGCAGCAAACTTCGCTCCATGCCCTCCAGGTACACGTAGATCGAAAACTTCTGACGTGGCGAACGACGGGGCAGTAAACATGAAGGGAGTCAGGTTACTTATTTCCTTCAGTTTCCCCTAAGAATCACGTTTTCTATCTTCTGGTCCTCCTTGTTTACTTTTATGAAAATATATAGATTCATTTTTTTCTTCTTCTTCTTCTTCTTCTTCTTCTCCGTCCTTTGATCAAAGAAACTTTGCTGTGGATTCACGTCGGATAATAAATCACCTATCATACGCGATGATATATCATAGAATAGCATAAAAAAGATAAAAAGGAAAAGGAAATACATAGTCTTCACTTGATGTTATCTCCATTATGACTGGCGTTATTATTCTTTCTTTTGCAGGTTTTATCGTTACCGTTATTATGAATATGTTGCTGCACATTGTCAGGATTATCAGGATTATGATATTTGCAATTGAAGATCTGCAATCAATACTGTCAATGCATGTAGTCATTGATATTGCATTGTGAGGATGACCTTCGTTAAATTTACCTTTACAAAATGGTCCAGAATGATGGCATCAGCTGTTTTATAGTTATTGATGAACAATATAAAATGTTTTGACATTGTAAAATGTATTGCCTTTGTAATGCGCAAACTTGCATGTACACACATACACACACACACACACACACACACACACACACACACACACACACACACACACACACACACACACACACACACACACACACACACAAAACGCCCCCCCCCACACACACACAGAAATACACACACGTCAAGTAACATTCTAAACTGCCTATTTTGGACTACTCTGAATCAGTGAATATTAGTGCAGTGTACAGTGATATATACCACACTGACCAAACATCCATACACTTATTCAATACAATTTGATTGGTATGATGTAAAGAATCACACTCTGGAGGCGATTATACATATCTAGCAAATGCAACAGGAACAACGAAGGGAAGAACAAGAAAACACAAGAATATGCCGAAGGAAGCATCAGCGAAAAGGCCTTCGGCATATTCGTGTTTTCTTGTCCTTCTCTTCGTTGTTCCTGTTGCAATCTGTTCGACATGAATTCCACACATGTGCGAGGCCCGACCCAATGAATATTCTTATATAAGGACATGCAAATACACAGAAATAAATGAGTGTCTGTCTGTCTGTCTAAATGTATGTCTAGCGATCGGTAAATGTATAGCGAAATTATGTGAGTCCCGACCCAATGAATATTCATATATAAGGACATGCATATGCACAGAAATAAAGGCATTTCTATCAGGCTACACATTTATATTAACCGGATAAATGGATAGATAAATGTGTATCTACCGGATAGATAGACAAACATGCATTTATTTCTGTGTATATGCATGTCCTTATATAAGAATATTCATTGGGTCGTCACATAATTTTAAACAAACGATCGCTATTTATTTAATGTGATCGGACTACATTTAGGCGACATGCATTATTTCTGTGTATATGCATGTCCTTATATAAGAATATTCATTGGATCGAGCCGCACATTTTCACAAGACGATCGTAAGTCATTAATTGGAATGTAGAAATGAACATCGAATATAGGCTGTTTGTAAAGGTCACCTTGGATATCTTATACATTTAGATATCTTAAAAGATGGGTGTTAACCGTGTTTCAGTGTATGCAGTGGTTAATACAATGGAGTAGGTCGGATAGCTAGTATCAATTACCTTTGTACTTTCGCATTTTCTTCATTATCTTCATAAAAAGGAGATAAATATTCGTCTGGACAGACAATCACCACCAAAATTATCATTCTCTACCCCTCCAAAATTATCATTCTCTGCCCTCCCCCCCCCTCCCCCTTATTCATCTCCATTTCATCTTAAACGAAATTCACAATAAATGTTGGGTAAAAAACCGCCAGTCAAGTCGGTTTTCCATTCGCTCTTAAAATTCCTTTCTGTCAACTGGTAAATCAATTCCCTGTGAGAAGCGGATATGTATTGCAGCGGCGCCAGAGGAGGAGGAGGAGGAGGAGGAGGAGGAGGAGAGGGGGGAGGGAGGAAGGAGGAGGAGGAGGAGGAGGAGGAGGAGGGGAGGAGGAGGAGGAGGGAGGAGGAGGAGGAGGAGGAGGAGGGAGGAGGGGGAGGAGGAGGAGAGGAAGCAGCAGCCACCTGGGCTATGGCTGGAGTTTTCCCTGGATCTCAGCCGCGTGGGAAAGTCGACCGTCGAGCTCTTCCCTCCCTCCTCTCCCCTCACCCCTTTCCCCCCTACTCCCTCCCTCTTTTTTCCCCCCCCCCCTTTCCCCCCCCAAAAAAAAACTTTTCCCCCAAACCCTCC
>NW_020869704.1:708446-713446 GCF_003789085.1 Penaeus vannamei | reverse complement strand
GTGCGCCGTCAAAGGTCCAGGCTATATCATTAGTGCCGTCAAAGTCCAGGCTATATCATTAGTGCCGTCAAAGTCCAGGCTTTATCATTAGTGCGCGTCATAGTCCAAAGGCTATATCATTAGTGCGCCGTCAAAGTCAAAGTCCAAAGGCTATATCATTAGTGCGGTCCAAAGTCCAGGGCTATATCATTAGTGCGCTTCAAAGCTCAGGCTATATCATTTGCGCCGTCAAAGTCCAGCCATATCATTTTAGTGCGCGGTCAAAACCAGGCTATATCATTAGTGCCGTCAATCCAGGCCTATATCATTAGCCGTCAAAGTCCAGGCTAATCATTAGTGCGCCGTCCAAAGTCCAGGCTATATCATTAGTGCAAAGTTCCAGGCTATATCATTAGTGCCGTCAAAGTCCAGGCTATATCATTAGTGCCGTCCAAATATTCATTAGTGCAAAGTCCAGGCTATATCATCAGTGCGCCGTCAAAGTCCAGGCTATATCATTAGTGCCATTCAAAGTCCAGGCTATATCAATGGCGCCGTCAAAGTCCAGGCTATATCATTAGGCCGTCAAAGTCCAGGCATATCATTAGTGCCGTCAAATCCAGGCTATATCATTTAAGTGCCGTCAAGTCCAGGCTATATCCATTAGTGCTCAAAGTCAGCTATATCATTTAGTATTGCCATCAAAGTCCAGGCCTATATTCCATTATGCCTGTCAAAGTCCAGGGCTATATTCATTAGTGGCCATCTCAAAGTCCAGGCTATATTCATTAGTGCGTCAAAGGTCCATGCCCATATTCATTAGTTATTGCCGTCAAAACCCAGGGCTATTATCAATTACGTCGCTGTCAAAAGTTCCAGGCCTAATATCATTAGCTGCTGTCAAAGTCCAGGCCTATAATCATTAGTAGCCGTCAAAGGTACCAGGCTATATCATTAGAGAGCCACAAAGTCCAGGCTAATATCATGAGTTGCCGTTCAAGTCCAGCGCTATCATCATTTTAGTGCGCCGTCAAAGCCAGGCTATATCCTATGGCAGTGCGTCAAAGTTCCCAGGCTATATCATTAGTGCTGTCAAAAGTCAGGGCTATATCATTAGTGCCATCAAAGTCCAGGCTATATCATTAGTGCCGTCAAAGTCTAGGCTATATCATTAGTGCCATCAAAGTCTAGGCTATATCATGAGTGCGTCAAAGTCCAGCGCTATATCATTTAGTGCGCCTGTCAAAAGTCCAGGCTATATCATTAGTGGCGCCGTCAAAAGTCCAGGCTATATCATTAGTGCGCCGTCAAAGTTCGGCTATATCATTTAGTGCGGTCCAAAAGTCCAAGCGCTATATCATTAGTAGCTGTCAAAGTCCAGCTATATCATTAGTGCCGTCAAAGTCCAGGCTTATATCATTAGTGCCTGTCAAAGTCAGGCTATATCATTAGTTGCCGTCAAAGTCCAGCTATATTCATTAGTGCCGTCAAAGGCCCTATATCATTAGGTTGCTAAAGTTCCATATAGTTGCGTCAAAGTCCAGGCTATATCATTTAGTGCGTCAAAGTCCAGGCTATATCATTAAAAGTCTAGGCATCAAAAGTCCAGGCTATATCATTAGTGCATGTAGTGCCGTCAAAGTCCAGCTAATCATTAGTGCGTCAAATGTCCAGGCCTCAAATCATAGTGCGCCGTCAAAGGTCCAGGCTATATCATTAGTGCCGTCAAAGTCCAGGCTATATCATTAAAGTTCAGTTATATCATTAGTTGCCGTCAAAGCCCAGGCCATTAGTGCTATATCAGGCTAATCATTAGCGCCGTCAAAGTCCAGCTATATCATTAGTGCGTCAAAGTCCAGCCTATATCATTAGTGCGCGTCAAAGTCCAGGCTATTATCATTAGTGTGTCAAAGTCCAGGCTTATATCATTTAGTGCCATCAAAAGTCCAGGCATATCATCATTATTTAGTGCGCCGTCAAAGTCCAGGCTATATCATTAGTGCGCGTCAAAGTCCAGGCTATATCATTAGTGCCGTCAAAGTCCAGGCTATATCATTAGTAGTCAAAGTCCAGGCTTATATCATTAGTGCCGTCAAAGTCCAGGCTATATCATTAGTGCGTCCAAAGTCCAGGCTATATATTAGTGCCCGTCAAAGTCCAGGCTATATCATTAGTGCCGTCAAAGTCCAGGCTATATCATTAGTGGCCGTCAAAGCCAGGCTATATCAGTGCCTGTCAAAGTCCAGGCTATATCATTAGTGCCGTCAAAGTCCAGGCTATATCATTAGTGCGGTCAAAACCCAGGCTAATTCATTAGTGCTGTCAAAGTCCAGGCTATATCATTAGTGCCCGTCAAAGTCCAGGCTATATCATTAGTGCCGTCAAAGTCCAGGCTATATCATTAGTGCCGTCAAAGTCCAGGCTATATCATTAGTGCCGTCAAAGTCCAGGCATATATCATTAGTGCGTCAAAAGTCCAGGCTATATCATTAAGTGCCGTCCAGGGCTATAGTGCATTCAATCAGGCTATATCAATTAGTGCCGTCAAAGTCCAGCTATATCAGTTAGTGCCAAAGTCTATATCATTAGTGCGTCAAAGTCCAGGCCATATCATTAGTGCCGTCAAAGGCTATATCATTAGTGCGTCAAAAGTCCAGGCTATATCATAGTGCCGTCAAAGTCCAGGCTATTATCATTAGTGCCGTCAAAGTCCAGGCTATATCATTAGTGCGCGTCAAAGTCCAGGCTATATTCATTAGTGCCGTCAAAGTCCAGGCTATATCATTAGTGCCAGTCCAAAGTCCAGGCTATTATCATTAGTGCCAGTGCTAGTCGTAAAGTCCAGGCCTATATCATTAGTGCGCGTCAAAGTCCAGGCTAATATCATTTAGTGCGTCAAAGTCAGGCTATATCATTAGTGCCGTCAAAGTCCATATATCATTAGTGCGTCAAAAGTCCAGGCTATATCATTAGTGCGCCGTCAAAGTCCAGGCTATATCATTAGTGCGTCAAAGTCCAGGCTATATATCATTAGTGCCGTCAAAGTCCAGGCTATATCATGTAGGCTGGCTAGTGCAAAGTCCAGGCTTTATCATTAGTGCGTCAAAGTCAATGGTGCGTCAAAGTCCATATCATTAGTGCCGTCAAAACCCAGGCTATATCATTAGTGCCGTCAAAGTCCAGGCTATATCATTAGTTGCGTCAAAGTCCAGGCTTATATCATTAGTGCGCCGTCAAAGTCCAGGCTATATCATTAGTGCGCCGTCAAAGTCCAGGCTATATCATTAGTGCGCCGTCAAAGTCCAGGCTATATCATTAGTGCCGTCAAAGTCCAGGCTTATATCCAAAGTCCAGGCTATATCATTAGTGCCCGTCAAAGTCCAGGCTATATCATTAGTGCGCGTCAAAGTCCAGGCTATATCATTAGTGCCGTCAAAGTCCAGGCTTATATCATTAGTGCGCGTCAAAGTCCAGGCTATATCATTAGTGGCCGTCAAAGTCCAGGCTATATCATTTAGTGCGTCAAAGTCCAGGCTATATCATTAGTGCCGTTCAAAGTCCAGGCTATATCATCAGTTAGTCCAGGCTTTATCATTAGTGCCAGTCCAGGCTATATCATTAGTGCGCCGTCAAAGTCCAGGCTATATCATTAGTGCGCCGTCAAAGTCCAGGCTATATCATTAGTGCGCCGTCAAAATCCAGGCTATATCATTAGTGCCGTCAAAGTCCAGGCTATATCATTAGTGCGTCCAGGTGTCAAAGTCAGGCTATATCATTAGTGCCGTCAAAGTCCAGGCTATATCATTAGTCCAGGCTATATCATTAGTGCGCCGTCAAAGTCCAGGCTATATCATTAGTGCGCCGTCAAAGTCCAGGCTATATCATTAGTGCGCCGTCAAAGTCAGGCTATATCATTAGTGCGCCGTCAAAGTCCAGGCTATAGTGCGCCGTCAAAGTCCAGGCTATATCATTAGTGCGCCACTAACCAATAAAGGTTGAGAACCTCTGAGTTAGACCGTCAGTTTATGCACACTAGTTATTTACACAACTCTTGAGAGGGAGGTTGAGAAGGAAGGTTAGAGGGGAAGGGGAAGAAGAAAATGAAAGAGAGAGAGAGAGAGAGAGAGAGAAAGGAGATGGTTGGAAGAGAAAAGGAAGTGAGGAAGGGGAAACGGAAGTGAAAGAGAAGGGGCTGAAAGAGGAGAGGGGGACTGGGGGATTTCGGAGAAAAAAGGGAAATGGGAAAGGGAGGGAGGGGGATAAGGGAGCTTAGGAGGTGGGGGAATTTAAAGAGGGAGAGGAGGGGAATGGGACGGGCCAGATGGAGGACTTAAAGTTGGAGGGGCAGTGAACTTAAGGAAGATTTGGATTGAGAGGGGGTGGCAGAGAGTGAAAGGAAGAAAGGAAGGGAGAGGGGAGGCGAAAGGTAGAAGGGGGAGGGTGAAAGAGGGAAAGAGGAGTACTTATTACATCATTTTGTTCCTGTGGAATTTCTACAGGTCTCGCTAGTTATTATTATCATTATCATTACCATAATTATTCCTTTCATTACCATCATTATTATCATTATTATCATCAAAATCCTTATTATTATTTTTATCGTCATCGTCCTCCTCATTCTCATCTGTTATCAATATCCTAAATATTAGCGTCATCTATGTTATTTTGTTTAAAATCATATTTATAGTATTATACTAATAGTAATTTATTAGTATTTACGATGTATGTATCGTAGAGTATACACAATGGTGAAGCTCTATCGCTAAAACCGATATGCTAATCATGCTAATAAAAAACAGTTAAATCTAATTTGTTTTTGAAACAGGCGGCACTTTTTTAACGTAAGCTTTTCGTTCTGAAAAGATGTATTACCATTCATAATAATCATTATCATTATCTTTTCTCGGTGGGAACAGAAGATATGAAGCACTAATTACACGATTTGTATCACCCCAAATATTACGTGTTTATCACCAACATTGGTCTCAAATCTCTGCAATATCAGAATAATGATTGGGAAA
>NW_020869704.1:670946-695946 GCF_003789085.1 Penaeus vannamei | reverse complement strand
TATTCTTACATAATTATAAACACTTTCAGATTGTGTACCAAGGACACCGTTGTCATCACTCATCAACAACATAAAAGAGCCAGAGCCATTGCCAGTTGTTGAGCCAGTTCAGCCAGTTGTGTTAAAGGAGACCAAGAGGCAAGTCACCACAACCACCACGACCTCAAAGAGCACCAGGTAAATGTGAAATGGTAATGCTAATATGATTAGTGTAAGTATTGCTCATATATATCCATATCCATAGTCACTTTGTGACCAACATCCAGGTTTGTCTTTTAACACTTATTGTACAGGAAAGGTTTCAGGAGGCTGTATTTGCCAATACTTTCCCCCATAGTTCTTGCTGATATCCTGTTCCAGATTGGAGAAATTACAATTATGAACATATGCTTATATACGAATATATATTTTGCTCGTATAAATGTATAGCAATATAAGCAAGTGTAAGTTTGGGGCGCATCCTTAAAAAGTCTTAACCCAGTAGCGACGTTACATTTTCAAGCCAAAAATAATACTTTCTGGGCTGTTTCAAAATCGGTATGTGGGTGAGTCTGGGAAGCTACCCAAATGCCACCCGCCACATCAGAGCACAATCTCCAATCTAGTGTCGCACCGGTGGGACACCCGGTAATGTTTATTTTTCCGGGTGTCTCATATGTGTGACTCCTGTCATAACTGGGTTGATATGTCTTAAGGGGAAGAATCGTCGGTACGATCACGAAATTCGTTTTCCGATCCTGCTTGCTTTAATTTTTAAGCTAGGTGAATCATTTATTTACACAATGTGCATGGGTATGTGATGCTAGTAAACAAGAAATTAGATTTTAAAAAGCTGTGTAAGTTTTTGCGCAAAAAAAAAAAAAAAAAAAAAAAAAAAATGAGCGAGATAATATAATTCGAAAATTATGTGATGGTTTCCTTTTAATGAATAGTACTGCACTTTCCTTCTGGCCAGAGTTAGTCAATAGATAGGAGTACCAACTGTAGCATTTATGTAAATCTATCTGAAACGTAAATGTTTCAGTTACCTTGCAAAAAAGTTATTTTTTTTTCGTCAGAAAATAGCCCTTAAATATTCCGTAAAAAATGTATTTGGTGGAAATAATGCATGACTTTGCTACAATTAGTAGATATGCACTGGACGATCATTTTGCAACAAAAATTATTAAAATCGCGTGATTACATACAAAGTTAACCTTACTTTAACCGGGAAAATATGATTTTGAGAAAACGGCAGTTTTTGTCATTCATCTTCATTACACCATACAGGTTGTGCCAATTATTTCCAAATGTAAATATCTACTTACACAATCACTTGGCCTTCACTAGAAGTCCTGTGGTAGAGGGTTAGGCCTTGTTCAGGTAATTTTAGATCATCTTTATGTCACCTGTGTAGCCCCTGTGGTGGGAGTGTTTTCCCTTGCCTAGTATACTTTTAGATGTCAAGGCTCCTGGTCCCCTGTCATTTACATATCAGAGTACATAATAAATCATGAAATATGTTATGCATTTCTGATACATAAATGACATATTGACTGGGTATCAGTGGAGCCCACCCACCTCATTGTTGCCAGCAACAGTCAGTGACGTCAAAAGTTACCAGGTTGGTAAACAGGGCCAGGTGACACTAGGTGCTTTTTATTCCGTTTCCTTTTAGGTGGTGTTTCTTTCCTTTTGTCCATCCTCTTCCTTGCTACTACACTGTTATATGTAAATGAAAACCTAAGATATGCAAGGAAGTGATTGGCCTCGTACCCAAAGTTATGGTCTATGATGGTCAGTTGCGTCACGAAGGTCACTCTCTTGTGGCCAGCAAACTTTGCTTTGCTTTGATGACACCAAAGTTTTGAATGCAGACCTTCATTTCTATTTTGGTTCTCTCCCCTGAGGCATCTTTCAAGAAGAGCTGGGTTTGAAAGGTCGTAGTAAACTTCTCTTACTCTGTTCTCATATTTTTTTTCTAGTCTGATATAGTTTTTCATATTATCATGTGGGGGAAGAGGCTTTCCTTCATCCTTAGATTGCTTGAATGAAGAGGTTGTCACAGTGTAAGTGATGTGTTACGTGATATAGCATGCCAAAAACCAGACATTACTTTCAGCTTCATGGTCAGTACATCCGTTCCCACACTGTCCCTTATGGCCTTCCCATAGTATCTCTGGAAAGCATCTATTTGTCTGTCTGTTAGCTGATGCCTTCCACCAACCATGCTTTTTCTTATCACTTTTCCAGTTTTTGTAGTTTTTTCTTCTTTCAGTTCATCTTTTAATTTTCGTAATCTGGTGCCTATTCTCTTCTGAACATGATTGACACATTCTTCCTTATCAACACTATGGTTACAGTATGGACCCTTTCCATTGTTCATATTAGTCACTGCTTTGTAAGCACTTGAGTCACCATCGCTCAGGAAAGTTAGGTACCTGAACCCTTTCTCTTCACTCCTTCCCCAAATTCTGACTGCTGTTTCTGCCTCCATCGCTCCTGACAATCCAGAAAAGTTTGCTTGGCACGTCTCTGCATGTACTGTTTGTCTCCATTGTTCAAAATTTTCTTCATCTTTCTTTTTCTTCATACTTGCACATGCATTGCAATAATTGCTCAAAATTTTGTAGTCTACCACTATCCCAGATGATAAGTCTATTACAAAACCTGCTCCTATATGTGATTTGTAACCTCTGCTGAGCCACGTACCATCAAAACTGACATCAATGTTCAGTTTTCCATCAATGTCTTTCCCTTTTTCTTCCTTTTCATACAATTTTTCCACACACTGTTGAGCCACACTTTCTTGTTCTTTATAGAATCCATTCATCTCTTGGTAGATGAACTGTGCATGTCGGTTGAAGGTGTAATTGGTCATTTCCTGGCATCCCACGGCAGCAGACAGTCGTGACAGCCCTGCCCTCCCATATCCCTCTGACAAAGAATGAAACACATGAGCAATATTACCCTCCGTTAGGTCACTCCTCTGGCATTTCTTCGGCTCTGAATAGTGTACAACTTTCTTGCACTCATCACACCTAAGGTTTACATGGCAATCAAAGTAATCAGTTGTTATTTCCGTTGTAACACTGGTACCACACTCACACTTTATAAGGTTGAGTAATGACTGCAACCTACGTAACGAAAAAACTACCATAGTACTATCCTTACTAATACTGATGCTCTCTCTCTTCTCTTGCTGCAATAAGCTGTGTCTAAATGCAGCTGAAGACATGTTGGCTGCATGTGGTGGAGGGAAGGTTGTGGCTGAGGCACATGGTGGTGGAGAGGAAGTTGAGGCACGTGGTGGTGGCTGACGCGCGCCATCAGAATCTGGGTGCAGCTCCTCCACATCGTCTTTTTTCCACCTTTTCAGGGCATTCAGTCGTTTGGTTTCAAGGAATGCCTTCCTCTTCGCACCTACAGGTGGCATTATAATTGAAAACAAGGCACAAAAAAGGATAAACACAAGCAACAAGTTGATATCAATGCACTGTCCTAACGTCCCTGCTGCTGCCTGCCCACTGAATGCAGCCCAAGCTATCATGCAGCATTATCATACCAAAAGAAATCGCAAAATCAGCCGAAAAATGCTGAAAATACATAAAAAACAAAGCATGCAGCAAAAGGGTTGTGGCAGCATGAGGGCATTTAAATACCTGAGACCTTTAAACCATGGAAAGGAACGCGTTTCCGGTCTGGCAATGGGGTGCCCAGGGTGCGTCATAGTCTCACGTGTCCATACACAAAATTTGAAAAATTCGTAATTTTTGACCCATAACTACGACTGAATGAAGCTTTTTCTGTTGCAGGTCTTTAAATGTCTTAAATCTGCCAAAGACATATTTTTGTTTGCATAAGTATAAATATATATACATATCACATCAGCCTACATATATGTATATATCCCGATTCACTCACTTTCAGATCTCTCTTGATCTGAAATCATTTGTCAACATTAGACCTTCTATCTTTGCTAATCAATGTGACTGTTTATTATTCTGGCACGCAATTTCTCTAAGAGGCTGTGTAAAAGTCATGTTGGGGTAAATTTATTTTTATCTTGGTCACTGATCTGACAAGCAGGCATACACATTACAGGGAAGTATGTATTTAACAAGTGGCTCCAGGTCTTGAAAAGTCATAAAAAGGTCTTCAATTTCATCAGCTTATACCCACAAGAACCCTGTTAGGCCTAGATATGTACCTTCATATATGTAGGCTGATGTCATATGTATATATATTTATACATACATTATCTATCTATCTATCTATCTGTCTATCTATCTGTCTATCTGTCTATCTATCTGTCTATCTATCTGTCTATCTATCTGTCTATCTATCTATCTATCTATCTATCTATCTATCTATCTATCTATCTATCTATCTATCTAGTATATATAGATATATTTATTACTATTTACTTTTGGGCATTTTTTAATTTGGTACCAAGAGCTGACAGTGAAATTTTGACACCTGTCCAGTCTCTACAAAAAATTAATTTGTATCATTCAATTTGATTAAGGTAGGAGAGTTGTTATGAGGCTAAAAATAAGGAATCTACAATCATGGCTGATTTACTGATAATGAAATTAAATGTTTTCTCGTGTTGGTAACCCTGAACTTTCCCTATTGATTAAAGGTCATTTGACTGTACATTAGTTGGATTTAACAGTTATCTTTCCAGAAAGGCATTGATTATGAGTATGGCTGATTTTTAGGTGTGTGTGTGTGTTGTGTGTGTGTGTGTGTGTGTGTGTGTGTGTGGTGTGTGTGTGTGTGTGTGCGCGTGTGTATGTGCGCGTGTGTGTGTGCGCGTGTGTGTGTGCGCGTGTGTGTGTGCGTGTGTGTGTGTGCGTGCATGCGTGCGTGCGTACGCGTGTGTGCATGCGTGTGGGTGTGGGTGTGTGGGGGTATGTGGGTGTGCTTGTATATATGCATAAGTTTCTGTGTGGGTATGTGTGTGTTTATAAGGTTATTGTTTTATGTATATACATTTCTTTTAACCTTTTTGGGTGACTGATTACAGTATACTTGCAGTGCCTCAAGTCATTGTCATAGCCTTATCCTTCCAGCAAAAGCTAACCTTATGCGTTCTAGGAACAGGCATTTGACTATTTTTCCATTTGGTGATAGATCGCCAGGGATACCTACAAGTTCCGTCTTGACAGAATGTTCATGGTAAAAGTTGCTAGCCTTCGCTGGATTGCCAGATGCAAAGGTTGCTGTGATGAATTAAGTTAAGATTTTTGGCCATCAGAGATCACACAACTGATAAATATTTGGAATGGGACTGTGTGAAGCTAGAAAAAAGTAAGGAAATGCCTTTAAAGAGCACCTTAAACCAACACTATTAGACATGGAAGTAGAAGGCCATGATTGCTTATCATAGACCACAAATCCGCGCTTGTGCTGTAAGTCCAGTAATGCTGTGGTCTCTGCACTTCATACTACGGCAAAGGTAAACATGTATGTTTTGGCAAGACAAAGCTTGTTACCCTCTTTTATCAACCTTCCTTATCACCAGATATGGAACCACTCCAAGCTTTGTCTTCTATATATGTTGGGGATATAAATTGATCTTCCTTGAAATGCTCAATGCAGAGATCATTTTTCTTCCATGCTGTCCTTCAACAGTTGCCCACCAAGATTCAATTGGATTTTGATAAGAGGCACTATATGAGAAAAAAATGCATTTTGAAAAACTGTGTGGGTGTCTTGTTAGGATTTACCAATGAGATCATATTAAGAATTTGTTTAATGCCAATAATCATCAGGTTCACCATATAATGCATAATTGAAGTAACTCTATTATATATAATTAAATCTCCAAACACTGACCTCCTTAAGATGGCAAAAAAAAAAAAAAAAAAAAAAAAAAAAAAAAAAAAATCTAAGACCTACTAGCCTAGAATTTGTTAGTGTTGTTTTGTGTGAAATTGAGATCCAGCGTAAGGAGGGAATTGAGTTATTTAAGTGATTTTTCAGTATGTATAACTTGTTTTTCAAACTCCTCACTGAATATTTTCTCATTAGGGCTGACGCAGTTGGCTGCATGAGTGCTCGAACTCTCCTTGGTGAGGGAGGCCTGATGTGTCAACATCAACCATTAATAATGTAAATCTTAGATTAGATGTGATATTGTTTGCTGAAGTTTCTGACTGTTTAAAGATGATTTTGCAGAACTAACATTATAGAACTATAGCTTTTGGTGTTCATCAAATATTGCTTTGGATGTGTGTTTTGGGACTGTTATGTGTCACTGTTTGCATTACTTTTTTTTTTTTTTTTTTTTTATAATAAATTTATTGTTTACATTTTAACAATTTAAGAACTGATTGGAATGTATTACAGGTTTACTTTCTATAAATGACCTTATTTTAGCTTAAAGTGTTTGAAGGCTGAGTTAGCAAAGCAGGTATCCAAATCATAACATACAGCCAATTGAACACTACAGACAGGCACACAGGCTGAGCATAATGTATAAAATCATTGACTGACAACCACATTAACATTATGGTAGATTATTAACTCCCCTCCTATACTAGAAATATTTGTGTCACATGGCAAAAAACAAACAAACAAATTACGCACCTCTCTAACATTATCCCAAAGATGTGTTTTTATTTTATACTTTTTTAAGCTACATGCTGTTAAAGTATGCTCTAACAAGGTTGAATTGTTGTCAGCAGTTTTTAACCCATTCATGACAAATAATATTGCAAATAAAGGTTGGCAAGGCTTGGGATATGTTAGTGCTTTCCACTCCTTTTCCTATCATCTCGGCTGCTGGGACCCAAGTTTGCCTAGCATTAGTGAAATTTTTGCCATGACCTAGTAGGACATCAGTTGGCTCGTGAATTGCTTGAATATGATTGTTGTAATTCTGTTTCTGGGATTTTATTTGATTAAAAGATATCAGTGTTTATATGTAAGTGAGGTTATTTATTTAGATATTATAGTAATAACTGGTAAGCTTTGTAATCAATTTTACTTTCTTTTGATAAGTGATGCTAGAAACTAATAATGATGGAAACTTTACAGCACAACTACAAAGGGAGGAAAACGAGGCAGGCGCAGCATTGCAGCTCGTGTCCAGGAGGCCAGTGAAGCAAGCACTGATGAAGAAGACACAGAAATATCTTTTAAGGTTAAGCCAGAGATGAAGAAAACACCAGAGATACAATATCATCCAGTGAGTATTCTTATACTATGATTTTTTTTTATCAACCCATTGGATCTAGGTGCCTTGTGACTTGCATGAGGACCAAGATTTGGGAACTGGGTTTACTTGAGAGGCAACTCTACTAGGTGTGTGGTTTGTAGGCCCAGCCAACACATATACTCATATATAGTTTCAAGACTCCTAGCCTCCTCTTTGCAGTGCCATTAGTGTTTTTTTGCAGAGGCATTTTTGCTGTCTTGTTATTTTCTGAGGTTTATATTTGTCAATTATGCTGCAGGCAGATGGTTACAAACTGTTTTCATTAAACATTCCATATTATCTGTATCTGCAGGTATTTACACTTTGTGTTGGAATGATCAGGGAGTTCTATTGAGTTATTTTTGAAATATTTTTGTATTATCATTTTCCATAATACAGCCTGTGCATGTGATAATGGTGGGACATAATACTCTCTCTTAAACTGATGCTCTCCTTGGTATGGCTCACAGATACACTCCTCATTTACCATTGGTCATCCTAAATCAAGATCAGTCATTCTCAAGTTTCCATTTCATGTATTAACTCACTTAAGGGGACTGTCCCAGATGAGGGGGGGGACAGGGGGTCAAATTGAGTTAGCTAGCGTATAGTATAGGTACATGAATGAGGAAACTGCCAGACGAGTATTAAGGCCCTCCTATGGCTCGTTGTCTTGCAGCTGAAGCGAGACTTCCTCAGCACCTGGGGAGGTACGTCGCTAATGAGCACCCAGGTACACCTGTGTGGACTTCTGCTTGCTGCAATCGTGCATACGGCATTTAATTATGACATTGCGCATAGATATCAGTCCGTGAATGTTCAAGGAACACTTTTATACCAATATCAGAAAAAAAAAAATCACTGTGATTTATGACAAAATATTTTGTGAAATATATAGAAAAAAAATGTAAGTTTTGTGTCCTTTTACACACGAAATATGCTTCGATTGAGACTCCCCGGTAATGTGTTTTAGTTTACGAAGTAATCTACATATATCACGTACGAAGCACTAATGCTTAAAAATAGCCTTTTAAGTAAGGATTGAAATATTTCCGTTATATTTTACTCAACGGTTGGTACATCACAGCATGGGGAAATTTGAATTTATTTGAAATTGGTAGTTACCCTTGTAAAGACCAATTCATTACAAAAGTTACCTAAATGTCAGATTTTTGAACTTCGGATGTATAAGTGAGATACAGATTATTTCATATTGAAGATGATAGTACTCCGTAATACCTGCTCTGAATTAAAATCTATATGGAATTTTGAGCTTGTTTGTGGGCGCACTCTTCGTCTAAAGTTAAAAAAGCTATCGCATTTGTTTTGTGCGTTCCGGATAAAAATTAATATGTTTAGACGTGTCCGTAGGTCTTAGGTACCATATATTTGCAAATATCCCACAACACTTAGGCGTCTGCATGATTTTATGCACTTCTTTGTAAAGATAATGGGTGCAAATGGCTAATCACCAACTCTAAACTTGTTCTCCTTTGCAATCTGTTAAAATTGACAGTTATCAAAGAAAACGGTATGAGAGGGATAACTAATCTATTTTATTATTTAGATATGAAAGTCAATGTAGGCCTACTAAATGATTAATCTTTTTAACTTTATGTGTGTGCGTTCACGTACATATGATCCTCCTCGAAAATTATAAACACCCAGTGATCATCTCCCCCTCCCCCCGTAAGTTCTCGAATTCAATGTACTAAATTCATATACTTTTAAAATTCTCAAAATTGAACCACTATGTTGTATTCATGCTAGGACTTTATAATTAGGATGATTTTGTACTAATGTTGCCATCCACAGTTCCCCATTTCTTAAAAAAGAAAGAAAACAAAAAAAAAGATAAATAAAATGAAAAATAAAAAAATAAAAAAATTAAAAAAAGGTTTTTATCTGGTTTAGATTAGTTGTCTCTGGTAAAATTCATTTATTAAACTTTTCAGACGAAAATATCTACTTTTATGAACAACGAACAAAAAAAAAATTACATACCTCTACAGAATAGCGTCCCTATTGAAAATAGTACAAAGTACACTAAATAAGCATTTTTTTTATTTATAATATCATTAGATTCAGAGAAAAATAAGAGATAAAAAACTTTGGCAAGGTGCCAAATATAATTCGCTGTATCTCCGTTCTTTGTTTAGATAACCTTCGGGACATCCTAACTCTCGTAATTTTCGTGCGATTCAAATGCAATTTGTTGCTTTCACTAGAGCCTCGCAGTCCTAAGGCCGTGTAATTGGCTGATTTTTACATTTTTGCCTTAATAAAAAAATATAGATTTTTTAATGCTGGAGAAAGCAAACCAAAAATAGTACTCTATGTCAAACATTCCCATGCCAAAAAAAAAAAGGAAATTAAAAAATCAGCCAATTACACGGGCTTAGGCTAGGGTTGATCTAACACAAGCATTATTGGGGGACTATTCAGTAAAGAACTGTGGTAGTTAGGATGTACCGAAGACGAAGAAAAAAAAATCGATTTTTTCGACTTTTTAGGGGGTACCCCCCTTCCTATAGGGGAGTGAGGTTAAAATTATATATGAAACAAAGTGCAATTCTATACTCTCTAACAGTTATCTCTAACTGAAATTTTTTCATGATGTAATGAATAGGGAAAGGTGGTCATTAACCTTGACGGTCCATTAAACCCCAAGCCGCCGGGCATGGCATGCACCTACATGCCATTGCCCATAGTGTGTGTTGAATTTAGTAATTGTTTTTACATATAAATGGCTCCACAAGTACTGCCACCGATGAGCCAATTACGCAAATTACCTGGCTAACCTGTTAATCCTTTTCCTTGATTTTTGATAATATTTTCTAATAGATAATATTGCTGTTAGTAATGTCAGTAACAATATAGTAATTATAATGTTTATAACAAAAATAACAATGTCAATATTGATTGCATTATTAAAAAAAACATTTTTCCTGCTTTTTCAAGGAAAAGTTAGGTTGCAAGATCTACTAAATGACTCCTTTGTGGCTAAGCATTGGCAGAGCCATCTATGTGTAGAAACATTTAACCAATTATTGCCAAAGGGAAAGCACTATTTTTCCGTTGACATTGGGTTAAGAATGCAAAATATACTCATTGACCCCGTCCCTGGCAAGGTGAGTGTTAATTCACAATTTGAGTACATTTTTCAAATTGGTCTCAAACTGTTCAATAGATCATCGTGAATCAAGAACAGCAATTCTTAAGTGTTCATTTCATGCATTAACCCACTTAAGAATGCAAAATATACTCTTTGAGACCCACCCTTGGGAATGTGCCAATACTATCCACACTAGCAGAAAGGACAATCATAGATTGTATAGACACAGTGTTTTATTTTCTTATAAACTATACAGGAAATATGCGATCATTATATAATGTGCTGTTATATTATTTTGTAAGCTAGTGGATGAGACTTTCATCAAAATGCCCCTCCTCGCAGACCCTTCCTCCCTACATACCAACCTACCTCTTGTAACCTGTCTTGTAGGCTGGCACACAGGGCAGGAGAGGATGAGGATTCAGAAATTTTGGATTGTGACAGTATATGCAGTTAGAAATTCCCATTAGGAGTATCTTTAGATTAGTTGTTTCACTGCAATATTGGGGGAGGTGGGCCTTGCCAGCCCTCCTCCCCCCAGATAAAAAAACACTGGCAGTGTTTTATATGTATGGAAATGCTGGGAGGAGGGGAAGTGCTCCTCCCACCCAGCAAGAGAGGCAGGCTGTGGATCCCACTGGGAGGGAGACTTCCGGAACGCAGGACGAGAGCGAGAGCTACTCATTCCGTCTGCGTTCCGGTAGACGCCAGCCCAGAGTAAAGCTTACGGGGGAAAGCCTTCAGGAGCCCCGTAGGTGGATGACGGGTTCTACAGCCTGCCGTCCCCTTATATGTGGAGCAGCGTTGGCGGGGGTGGCAGAGGTGGCTCCCACCCGGAGTGACTGCCCGAGGCTAAACCTCAGGCGGGGAGTCAGGGTGGGGGCTTGGAACATCCATTCTTTGTGTCAGGATGATCGGTTGCTTCTGCTGTCGAGAGAACTGGGGAAGCTGGGAGTGGAGGTGGCTACTCTCTCGGAGGTGAGAAGACCTGGCAGCGGAACGATTAGTGTAGGTGGCTACACTTACTACTGGTCAGGCCGCAGCAACGGTCACCATCTCCAGGGGTAGCCATTGCCATCTCCAGCAAACTCCAGCCCTCGGTAGTAGAGGTTACTCCAGTAGATGAGCGTATAATGGTAATGAGACTGAAGCTGTCCTTTGGCTTCATGTCTCTTATTGCTGTGTACACTCCTACCGATGTTTGTAAACTTGATGTGAAAGAGATGTTCTATGCCAAACTAGTGTCTGTGTCAGACAGGTGCCCCCGGAGAGATATTTGTGTTGTCCTGGGTGACTTCAATGTGGTATCTGGCTGTGATCGAGCTGGCTATGAGATGTCTGTCAGTCCCCATGGTTCGGGAGCTGATACCGGCAGCGAGAATAGCCTCCTTTTCCGAGACTTTGCAAGGTCCCAGAAATTGAGGATTTCTGACTCCTGGTACCAACGCCCAGACCCACATCGCTGGACATGGTACAGTGATGCAGGAAATGCAACCAAAGATATCGACCACATATTCGTTAGCACTTGTTGGAGGATCCTCCACAATTGCAGGGTGTATAGGAGTGCTGAGTTCTGTAGTACTGACCATAGATTGGTTGTGGCTACCCTCCGAGTCCATTTCAAAACCCCCCAGCGGACCAATGACCACCCCAGGGTGTTTCACTTGGACAGGCTGAGGGAGGGGGAATGTACCCAGGGGTTTGCTGAGGCAGTCTCTGGTCATTTCACAGCGCTCGAAAATCTGATGGACCCTGTACTTCTGTGGTACACCTTCAAGCATGAAACACTTGATGCAGCTCAAGAGATGATTGGTGAATGCCCGAGAGCAAGGCGAAAATTCATCTCGCAGGAGACACTGGATGCCACAGATGCTTGTCGTGCGGCTCGTCTGGCAGGTGATTGAGATTTGCACCGTTCTCAGGTGCGCAGAACTCAGTCTTTGTTAAAAAGGGACAAGGAACAGTTTATTAGGAACCTTGCTGAGGAGATAGAAGGCCATTTCTTAGTAAATGACCTTCGTTCTGCATACCAAGCCCTAAGAAAGCTGAACTCCAAGCCCACTTCACAGGTGACAGCAGTTCGCTCAGTAAGTGGTCAGATCATCTCATATCCTGTTGCGGTGCAGGAATGTTGGGCTGAGTATTTTGAGCAGTTGTACCAGGTTGACCCACCAACATTTAACTTGGATGCGGGTATTGCCGAGATTCCGTTGCCGGACCCACCCATCAGTGAGGATGCCCCATCCCTAACTGAAATTAGGAGGGCGATCTCCAAGCTGAAGAGTGGTAAAGCAGCTGGTATATGCGGCATCCCAGCTGAACTGTTAAAGGCTGGTGGTGAACCTATGGCGCGGGGGTTGCATGTTGTCCTGGCTGCCATCTGGCAGTCTGGTACTGTTCCCCCTGACCTGTTGAGGGGTGTGGTCATCCCTCTCTGAAAGGGGAAGGGGGACCGATGGGACTGCAGCAACCACCGAGGCATCATACTGCTCAGTATACCAGGCAAGATTCTTGCCCACATCCTTCTGAGACGTATCAGAGATCACCTACTGAGGCATCAGAGACTAGAGCAATCTGGATTCTATCCTGGTAAGTCAACAATAGACCGTACCCTAGTGCTTCGAGTCATTATAAAGCGTCGATGTGAGTTTGGGCGTGGGCTGCTCGCAGCCTACATCGACCTCAAGAAGGCATTTGATACAGGAATCACTCTGGGAGATCTTGAGACTGAGAGGAATTCCAACAAGGATTATTGGACTAATAGCAAGTCTGTATACTGGTACTGAAAGTGCTGTAAAGTGTGGTGGGGGCCTGTCAAGCTTCTTCCTTGTTAGTTCAGGAGTGAGGCAAGGCTGTGTCCTTGCACCAACGCTTTTCAACACTTGCATGGACTGGATACTGGGCCGAGCCACTGTTTGAAGTCATTGTGGAGCAACTCTGGGCAATATCAAGTTTACCGACCTTGACTTTACTGATGATGTTGCCATTCTATCTGAGTCTTTGGAATCCTAAGTGGTGGCTCTCAATGCATTTAGTAATGAAGTGAAGCCCTTGGGTCTAGAGGTCTCCTGGACCAAGACCAAGATCCAGGACTTTGGGGATATATTAGGAGAACCTGTTCAGTCAGTATGTGCTTGCGGCAAGGACATTGAAGTCACAGAGAGCTTTACATACCTTGGCAGTTTAGTTCGTAACTCTGGGCTGTCAGACCATGAAGTCAGTAGACGGATTGGCCTGGCAGCAGGGGTCATGAACTCTCTCGATAAGAGTATTTGGAGATGCCGGTACCTGTGCAGAAGGACCAAGCTTCGTGTCTTGCTATACGGTAGTGAAACCTGGACACTATCCTGCGCTTTGGAGTCTCGACTTGATGCCTTTTGTAATAGGTCCTTGTGCCGGATCATGGGGTACTGTTGGCGGGACCATGTGTCCAACCAACGGCTACACCGTGAGACTGGCACAGGACCTATTACCTGCACAATCCGTGATCGCCAACTCAGGCTATACGGCCACCTGGCTCGCTTTCCTCAGGATGATCCCGCCCACCAGGTTGTCTCTGTTCAAGACAACCCTGGGTGGAGGAGGCCTGTGGGTCGACCTAAGAAGTCGTGGCTTGGGCAGATTGATCAAACCTGTCGTGAGTAGCTTTAGATGGGCCGAGTCCCTCCCTGGCGACTTGCCATGAGGGATCCTCGCAGGTACAAGCAAAGGGTGGACGTGGCTATGCGCACCCGTCGGCGTTAGCTCCGCAATGATGATGATGAATGTTGATGAGAAATTTAATTTTTTCCAAGTATTGTATTTGAGTTCCATTATTGTGCATCATAATTTCAACATGTTTTATATTCGCAGGACATCTTGGTTAACAGTGCAGAGTCTGTTGTGCAAAAGACTTCACCCAGAGCAGTACAAAATCCATCACCAAAAAGGTCATTCTCTGAGAGACAAAATGTGTCTCCTAAAAAGTCAAAATCAATGGAGGTTGAAGAACCAGCAGCTCCCATAAGTAAAGAAGACACCATGCCAGAGGACTTCACCTTTGGTTTTGACAAGTGAGCAAATTTTTTTTATTTTTTTGACTACTGTCTTCTGTTCAAGAACTGTAGGAATTTAATATTGTAGCACTTGTATGTTTAATATTTCATAAAGAAGCATTCATCATTCAGTGAATGAGTGAAGTTAAAATTTTTTGTTATACACTTGATAATGTAAGCCTGGTCAACTTTAACCCAGTAACGACGGGTGTCCCACATATGAGACACCCAAAAATGTAAACATTGCTGGGTGCTGTATTGGGGCTCGCGCTCTGACGCAGCGGCGGGCTGGTGCGCGGGCAGAGTCTGGGCCAGCCCTGCGCACCGATTTTGTAGCCGCCCGGAATCTTTTATTTTCGGCTTCAAAATACACTGGCGGTAATGGGTTAAGCAAATATATTGAATCAATGAAGATAACGTATTTTAAACACTAGCTGCCGAGTGATATGTACGCACATGCCATGGTTGTTGTGGACTGAAAAAAAGATGGCATCGTATTATGACCATTCCTACGCCATTGGCTCATCTGACGGAGTTTGTTTTTCTCCGATAGCAGTGGCTTCATTTATATGGAAAGGATTTTAGGCAATAGCACCTATTATGAAGGCAAACTTTCAAAATTATGATATTTTTATAAATTATAGCAAAATAAAAGCTTTTAGGTGCCAAATGTCGCTCGCAAACTACCGGATGAACTGGGCACAAATGGGAAACTGCCGTTGCATACCAACAATCCGGTTATTATGTCCATTTACCAAATTTCTTTACCCAGTAGCATTGGGTTAAATGGGAATTGATGTATTGTTAAAGGTGAGTTCAGGTAATGATTTTTTTTTCTTCTTCTTTTTTTCTTTTTTTAACTTCTGCTTTTTACCCTTTCATTCTTGCTTCGACTGTAGTATTAAAGATTGGCTTGTGGGCAGTATTGACGGTTAGTGTGGAAAGGATAATGGTGTGTAGGTAGTGTCCCATTTCTGCCTGGCTCTTTTGGTGTAATAGCTTAAGACACCTTATTGTTTCAAGCTGGAGTTTTTAACTAAATGAGATGAAATCATGCCATCTGTGTTTAACAGGTAGAAAAAAAGGATAACTTCTCTTTCAGTTATTGGCAGATAATTGCAGAATAATTGTCATTAGCATGATGAATTTGTTGATAAGTTAGCTGTATTAAATTTGAGAATGAATGAGAGGTTTACTTAGGGTTCTGGAATTTTTAAAACTATTACACTAGATTTTTATCCTGCAAAAATTGTTAAGATTTTACAACAATAGTGCTAGACCAGGAGCAAAAGCTGAAAAATTATGAATTAGATGAAAAACTTCTAAAGCCAATTTCATTTAAATCCTGTGGTAAGAAAGAAAGAAAAAATGCACACCAAAGCACATATTTCAAAATTTAAAAAAAGGTTTAAACTTATGAAAAAAGTTATACTATTGATAAAGACACAATGGTTATCAATATTTCAGTTGTAATAGACCCAAGCTCATGCATTATTTATCCTGACTAATCTGACTTAAATCTATTCCTGCCCATCCTCACTCCTCCCTGAATACTTGTGCCAGAACTGTTTTCATCTCTCCAGCTGATTGTACAGTCTATGACAAGGATTGGTCAGATTGTGAAAACAACCTGCTTGCCTGCCTGTTTGTCTATGATTCAGTATCAATACAGTGTTACACTATTCCCCCCCAGAGGCTTCTGAAACTCCTACAAGATGTTGCCAAGATTACCCTCTGAGATGACCTCCCCATGAAACTTATGTTGGTCTGACCATATGGACTACTCTCCCGTCAGTGTCAGAAATGTTGGTGTTTTGACCACCCTGCTAAGCACTGGCCATCATCTTTAAGGGGGTGTTACGTTCTAGAACGAATTATTGGATTTTTTAATGTTATATATACATATACTGAGAATTACACAACCAAGTTTCGTATCATTTGGATAATAAACAATGAAGTTCTTAAAAAAAAAGTTTTTGAAAATCACAAAATTTCTCTCTTTGCACTTATCCATTGACTGAACTTGAAAAAAATACCACATATACTCTATAGCAATACCTAAATCTTGTACAGATGGATTTTGGAATTTTCTCTTAGTTGAGTAGGATTTTTTTTTTTTTTTTTTTTTTTTTTAATGTTCACTCTTATGAATATAAAATATAAACTATGGACTTCTATCTCCTAAAATGAGAATTGCTTTGTACAAAAAATTGCAAATTTATTCAGTTTTCAAATGGTCCCAACCCCATTAGAATTGCCCGAGTAGGTATGGGGAATAATGAAAAAGTTGACAAAGGTGTAGTTTTGAGATATCGGACTTTGAAGTAGAGGATACTTTTTCCTCCACATTTTTTTTCAAAATTCTGATCTCTTTGTCAATCTTGATGCATTATATGGCATTTACATCATGTTCTGAAGTGTAGCTGGTACTTAGTCCCCCCCTTTTGCAAGGTACTAATGGCACTAACTGCACATGATTGTCGAAGTGCAGCCTTGGCTATTGGATGATGGAGAAAGCAGAATTGCCAGCTAGCTAACAGAGAATACCAAAATATATTGATTACCATAATAAAAAAAAAAAGGAAAAAAAAAAAAAAAAAAAAAAAATTGTAGAGTATATTTGCACGGACGTGTTAAAGTAAACATTGTAGCTGGAGGTGGGGGGAGGGGCAGAGTTTTAGTCAGAAGTCCTTTATTTTTTACATATTTAGCAGAAATATTACGTCATTGGATTGCCAAAGCCTACTGGATGACAGAAGTTTTTTTTTTTTTTTTTTTTTTTTTTTTTTTTCAAATTTTCGAGTATTTTTGAAAATATTCATAGAAAATTCAGCGTGACATCTCCCTTAACTCACCCCCTCTGTTAAGATACTTTGCCTTCCATTATTGCTATATGACCTTTGAAGTCTAGCACATTTAACTTGCTTTTTAAACCATTAACCCACTCACGCCGGGAACATTTTGTAGCCAAAATAAAAAAATCCAGGCGGCTACAAAAATCGGCGGGCGGAGCTTCCCCGGAGTCTGTCCGCCCACCCAGCCGCGCGCCGCTGCTGTGTCGGAGCGCAGCCCTGATACAGCGTCACACTGGTGGGACGCCTGGCAATGTTTATTTTTTCCGGTGTCTCATATATGTGACACCCGGAACGAATGGGTTAACCATTGCAAGGAAGGAGAGCTGCTTTATCATCGTATTTTATGTAATATTGCTGTAGCGGTTACTTTCTTTTCACAGTCGAATGTTTGACTTCAGAGATGATTTTGGGAAATGAACACAGAAGTTCTAATACTTTTTTTCTCATTTTTTTACTCTTTTTTTATGGTTCTGTTCACCTTAATCATTACTTTTCAGACCTCAGGTCAAGACCAGTGGACGGAAGAGCACAGCACGGAAGAGCATGGTCCCAGATTGGCCAGAAGAGCAGAAAGAAGACATCCTGTACTTCTTTGATAACCTTAACCCATCACAAACAGAGCAGTCACGTATTGCTCTAACATGCAAGTAGGTGTAGTTATAAAACTGTTCAGGAGAGATGAGGGAGTCTAAAGAGGTTGTTTGTTATTTACTGTCATGTGAAAATATAATTGTATTTTCATAATTGATGTGAAATACTTCTAGGTTAGGTACTTATTTTACATTAGGTAGCCTACTGGATATAATAATGTAGATGATATTTGCAAATTTTGTTTAAAGTGATTATTAAGAAATTTAAGAACATTAATTGAGATTGAGTATCAGATAATGTGTTTTATTTATAGTTTTCCTAAATTCTGTTCATTTTTTCTTTAAACAGATATGTTTCCATGAAGTATTCAAGAGAATTTTCCTCCAAGACGTTGTATCAATGGGTTCAGAAGAAGGGCCGTTCAGTCAGTACAGAAGTCACCAATTATGAATTACCAGAAAGCAAACATCAGGAGACAACACTGACTTTCTTCCGATCATTGGATTCCAGTCTCTCAGAAGCTAGTCGTATTGCTTTTACCTGCAAGTTCATGCAGACGCAGTATAGTGTAAGTGTCACATCGAAGAACCTGTATGACTGGCTTAATGATAAGGGGAAAAAGTCAACCAGACGACGATAATGAGCTTTAGTGTGAGTGATTATGGATACCTTATTTCAGTTTTCTTTTTAGTGAAATTTTTTTGTGTTGCATTGCTTACAATGTTTTTAATTTTTAATATGCTGCTTCTTTAACAACTGTTAATAGCAATGTTGCTTCTATTTCTGATTTTGGATGTTACTTGATATGTAATTTGATATTTTGAGTCCAAGTTTTGAATTATTTCAAAGAAACTTCATTTAACCCCCATTTTTAAACATAATACCAGTTGATTTTTCTGGGAAACTTTTTATGTTTACAGATGCACATTGTTATATTTGTTTACTGTATTCATGATACCTGCTTCATTTTATGGCAGTACAATCACTTACTACACAAATATTGTAGGTCAGATGGGTGTTTTCTGTTTAGAATGACCAATATTATTTATATAGTTATCTAAGACAGAGGTAACAGTTATTTAATAATGATTGGAAAGCTCACATTCAAGCTGTTACTTGGAACTGGAGTATATGTGAAAATAGAAATATGAAATATGAAGGTATTGAAGATTCCATGCAAGTTTGTATGTATAAGTAAAGAAATACAGAAAAAATAATAACGATTCATCTTGAGTTTTATAGATTTCCAAATATTGTTATCAATAAACTATCAACCAAATAGTTACTTTTAATATTCCTCCCTCCAATCCCATGACTGTTGTGAGGGGTATAGAAGATAGGAGCTGGGGCCCAATGTTAGGAATCTTCCTGCCTTGGGTCTCGGTTCTTGGGTCAACCAATTTTGCATGGCCTTTTCTTCTCTTCCTTTCCTTTTTCTTCTCTTCTCTGACCCCTTCTATTCAGCCTCTAAAGCTAGGGTCATACTAGTTTTCTCTGTCCTGGGATCCCTAGACAGCCTCGCTGAAGCCAGGTCAGCTGACCAATCAGAAGCTGTAGCTGGTCAGACTTAGGTGAGAATGTCTAGGGGTCCCAGGACAGAGAAGACTAGTGTGACCTTAGCTTAAGGTCAAGGATGAAATATCGCTCCTGAACAGTATCAGGGACATATGGGCATGGTATTCCCATGTCTAGTTGACCCTCAACCCCCTATCTTGAGCCTTAGCACCCTAACCAATTTTGCAAGGCAGGTAAAAGAGACGTGAAACTAAAAGTGTACATGAATTTATAAAATATGATAATAGAAAGGAGTTGCTATAAAGTTTAAATCTTTTACTGTTCTTTTAACAATGATAATGAGTGTAAAACATTGGAAACACTGAGAATTAAAAGTTCTCATTTCTATTATAATCAATTTTATATATTTATGTTAACTCAGTATTTGTGATTTGAATAACAGTGATATGATTATATTTTTATGGCATCCTAAGCATGTATACAGAACTTCAAATGTTCACTGTTAAATTTAACAGGAACAACGCTAACAGATGTATTTGACTGTGGAAAACATGTCTATGAAAACAGTCATTTTGGACGTAGTGATAGGAGGTTTGGAGAGACGGTGTCACGTAAACATTTTGACAATAATGACAATGAAAAGGGCAAATAATAATGACATAATGATGATAATTATAAAGATGGTAATGATGTTAATAACAACAATGTACTAATAAGGTTGAAATTAATAATCATGATGATGATGATAAACGCCAATTATGTTTCTTGTAAGTGTAACAATGGTGATTGTAACTGTAACAACAAAGACTATAATAATATATGATAATCATAATGTTGCAATAGGGTAAAGAAAAAAAAAATAGAAATAATAATCACAATATCACAATGATAATAATGATAATGCAATAATAATCAAAACATTGATACAAATGCACTAAAAAATAATAATGCCAACGATAATAATGATATTGATAATGATAATAACAGCAGCAACCACATTAATAATGATAAACTGTGGTTGGGAAGCTACAGTCCAATGGAGCAACCTCCAACCACAACTTTTTCATTTTCTGAGTATGTCCATTTCCAGCTAACTAGTTCTTTTCATGAATACTTCACCCCCAATCCTTTGCCTGTTGTTGTTGTGAGGGAGCTTAGGAGATGGGGACTAAGACCCAATGTGGGGATCTCCCCTGCCTTGGGCCTTAGCCCCCAACTCAACTAATTTTGCATGGTCTTTTCTCCCTCCAGCTCTTTCGTTTCCGTCCCTTCTCCAACCCCTTTTACTATCTACTTCCTAAGGTGAAAGAGCTGTGCTGAAAGGATGAAAGGCTGACTTTGTGCTAGTCCTGAATAGCTGAGAGAACCATAGGCATTCCCCTGTTTTAGTTGTTTAACCCTTACCCCTCAAAGGGACCCTGAGGGGTGGACTGTTTATTTCCCCAACATAGTTAAGGCTTCCCATGCCCAGTAATGAAGATGTAATACCCATATTAGAGGCAATGAGGCTTATGCCTTCATCAGATAGCCCCAACAGTTCACACTCACCTGGCTCCCCGACTCTAGGCTCTCCTTTGACTACGATTGAACACTACAACTACTACCCACTCCTCAATGCGTACTAGTGCATTATCCATCCAAGTCGAGACTCCTTCTCTCCCAACTTCTTCAGCTTCATCACCTCTACTCCCACAACCTTCCTCATCAATCACCTCATCTTCCCTTATTACTACCTTAGCCTTATTCTCCATCTCTGTAATACTACCTCCCTCAACAATACTCAAGTCTTCCACACGTCCCCATCCTTCAACCACCCCAACTCTACAAATATCTTACTCTATTTAGCCCAGACAAATGGGGCCAATTTTTCGTGATTCCCCCTACAGGTCCTTACTCAAGCAACACTCTTCTCTTTCAACAATGTCTCCAAAAGCAAGTGGGCAGAGTTCCTTTTCGTACCCGATCCGATCGTTCCCGTCTCGTTACAGTTACATCTGAAACTGAAGCAATAGCATTATCAAATCTAACTGATCTCTCTGGCAACCCCATTCCCTCAAAACCCCATCCAACTCTTAACACTTGTACCGGAACTGTGTATGGTACTCCCTAGCAAGCTGCTCTATGGATTTCGATTGGTCTTATTGTGGAGAGTACTTACTCGGCTGCCTCAAAGACCGCGATGTGATATCAGTACAGTGCTACTCCATTCCTCCTAGAGGTCATCGAAAGAAACCCACCAATATTGCCAAAATTACTTTCCGTACACATGACCTTCCCTTTCATATCTACATTGGTGGACAATCGCTCCCTGTTCGACCATATCAACCTCCTCCCCGTCGGTGTCAAAACTGTTGGCGCTTTGGACATCCTGCCAAACTGCCGTTCCACAGACAGATACCCCCAATGTGCTCAACCCGATCATAACCGATCAGACTGCTCTGCACGTACACGTACATGTGCTAACTGCGGCGGCCCCCATAATGTATTTTATAGAGGCTGCTCCACCTACAAGTTTGAGTCTGTGGTAGCAACACTCAGATACAAACTTGGTCTCACTCTACGTGAAGCCAGACAGGAAGCACGTCAACAAGGTTTCTCTCTAGTAATGTCGCTCCCTCTGCCCCTCCCCTCCAACCCAGGATGTTCCTACACCCTCCCCTATACCTACTTACTTCCCTACTTCCACTTCTACCTCTACTTCTCCAAGTCAAATTCTTTTGCCACTCTAAATCCAGACACCCTACTCACTACAGCTCCAATCTCAACTACAGCCCCAACACCATCCCCTCTCCCTTCCCGCACTACCTGCAGCAGACAGACTTAACGTTCCACCCCTTCTTACACGCACTCACCTCCACTTATCTTTACCTTTATTCCTCAGACTCCAGTCTCCTCTTCCCCTCCTCATCAGAAAACCTTTGTCTCACAAGACTCTCCAACCAACTCCACTGGAGAAACTATGGAAAATATTCAAAGGTATATGCTCGAGACACAAAATTTCACAATTCATGCTCCCTCCACACTCGAAGTGACTGCCGATATCCATCCTCCTCCTATTCATATTCCCCATACACCCTTCCTCCTACTCCTTCCCAGCACAACCTATCCCCTCAACTCCGTCTACTACCGATATCCATTCTTCTCCTCATATTCCCCTACTTCCTTCCTCCTACTCCTCCCAACACAGCCTATTCCCCTCAACTCCATCAACTACCAATATCCATCATCCTCCAAATCATATAGTGCTATATGACCTTAGATGTCTGGCACATTTATTTTACTTGTTAACCATTAACCATTCATGAATACCTATTCTATAGAGAAATTAAAAAAAAGTTATTACTAAGAAATAAATGGTTAATATAAATATCTGCACTACAGTTTGCAATATTTATTGACTAACATCAACATTCTTCGCAAGCAAATAGTTCCCTATGGAGGCCATTTGCCTTGTACAGTCCTTCATACAAGTGGATGAATGAGAAGGGAGAGAGCCGTTTATAGTCTTGGCAAAGATGCATTTCAGATTTATATGAATCATTCAGAAGAGCTACTAGAACTGTCAGTAGGACCAGCAGTTGAGGTAGCAGTGGGGCCAGCGGTTGAGGTAGCAGTGGGGCCAGCGGTTGAGGTAGCAGTGGGGCCAGCGGTTGAGGTAGCAGTGGGGCCAGCGGTTGAGGTAGCAGTGGGGCAGCAGCAGTTGGGCCAGAAGTGGGACCTGCAGTTGGGCCAGAAGTGGGACCTGCAGTTGGAGAAGTGGGACCTGCAGTTGGACCAGAAGTGGGACCTGCAGTTGGACTGGGGCCTGCAGTTGGGCCAGAAGTGGGACCTGAAGTTGGGAAGTGGGACCAGAGAAGTGGGACCTGCAGTTGGACCAGCAGTGGGGCCAGCAGTGGGAGCAGTTGGACCAGCAGTGGGTGGGAGCAGGACTTGGTGCGGGAGTGGGACCAGTTGGTGGAGAAGTTGGTGCACAGTTGGTGCAGGAGTTGGTGAGGTGGGTCCAGTTGGTGCAGGACTTGGTGCGGGAGTGGGACCAGTTGGTGCAGGACTTGGTGCGGGAGTGGGACCAGTTGGTGGGGAGTGGTGCCGGAGTGGGACGTTGGTGCGGGAGTGGGTCCAGTTGGTGCAGGACTTGGTGCGGGAGTGGGACCTGTTGGTGCAGGAGTGGGAGCAGGAGTTGGTGCTGGAGTTGGAGCAGGAGTTGGTGCTGGAGTTGGTGCGGGAGTAGGAGCCGGGTTTGGTGAGATTTCGGCTGTGAAAAGAACGTATTTGTGTGATTAAATTTGCAAAGTTATGATGTGGCAACCTATTATGTACATATAAACATCAACACATCAACATATATTTGCTTCCAGAAGATGTATCTCCCATATTTCAGCTCAAATCCTGTTGAAATTAGAGATTTCGAAACAGTCTTAGCATTGATCCAGACATTTGGAAATGGACAGAGACTCACGAATACAACAGACGCAGACGCTGCTTCCTCTGCATCCCTTAGCCCTTGTCTTTCCGTCGCAGGATTCCCACTTGAATTGGCATTTTCCGCCCCGTTTCTTGCACCATTTCTTTTCCTTGCATAGTGATGCTGGAGAAAGAAGAAACTAGTTTTTTTTTCCGGTACACACCTATGTATTTCTAGGAGTAGGATTAAGTACGCACGTGTACACACAGGGCACATACTTGAGTTGCATCTGGTGCTCATGCATAAGAGTGTGTAAAGGCGTATGTTGGTGTGGTTCATATAAAGTATTTGTTAATGTGCTGCTTGGATGACAGACTTTGACCTATAAAACATCTTGTGTATCACATGTTATTCTGCTGACATGAGCAACATCTGCATTTGATTCAAACATTTGTGATGGCTAATGTTAAATTGATTCCTTTTAGGTCCGTTTGCAAAGAAAAGACTCACATTTAGGGGCGCAGCAGCGACACTTTTTCTTGTTACATAACTTCGTGCCTTTCAACTTCTTGCCGCCGACGCATGCCATTTTCTTGGACTGACAAACTCCTGCCAATTTTCTGCATCTCTTCCTAGTTTTGCATTCTGCAAGAAAAGACAAAGTTTAAGGAAAGGAGTGACATGTATATATATATATATATATATATATATATTATATATATATATTTATATATATATATTTAGTGTACATGTATATCAGCAGGTGTGAAAGAGTAAAGACAAACTTACTGTTTTTCCTTTTGTCTGTATCTTCAGCAGCTTTTCTGCCTGATAAGCTGACCTTTTTCAGTGAATTCTTATCTTGTTCAGGTTTTTGGGCTTTAGCTGTGATAGAATAGCAATAAGGGCTTAAATACTTAATGGTATTGACAGTTGACTCACGTAAACTGTAGTTTCTACTCAACATCGGTATGCAAAATGAGGACAGACCACATTGGCTTTTAATATCTAGTACATATGATAGTTCTTTAGCAGACACCTATTTTTACCTAAGGAGTTTCTAATGCATTTACGCAAAAAAGTTTATCTTCACAATTTTATTCTCCCTTCTTATCCTGTATAGCATTTTAGTAGTTACGAATAAACTTTGTGGTTTATCATTCTTTTTATAAGTGAATGAAGTTCTAAGAATGAATGAAGCATGAAATACACTGTGGGTTGTTCTTGTACCCGATATCACATGTAGTGCAACTGAAAATCTGCGGTATGTATAATGATTATAAACACTGTAACACCCCACCC
>NW_020869704.1:663446-665946 GCF_003789085.1 Penaeus vannamei | reverse complement strand
TTTAACATTCTTACATTGGTTGGTAGTGCTTTAAGCTAGTCTGTTTTTTGTTAGTTGACAAACATTAAAATAATAATAAAAAAAACATTGTTGGCAAAAGTAAAATCAGTAAAATGGGCTTGTTCAGAAAGTGCAAAAAGTGCTTACTGGGCATGGTGTACATTGCTGAAAAGGTGTTGGGAACAGTAATGAGGCGACTATGCATGTGCAGAGCACCGCATAGATAAGGGCGTCAACAATGAGACTCGACATTGGGAGGACCCAGTAAAAGGGCGTTTAGCTAGTGGAACAAGTATCTACTGAGCCTGGATATTTAGCGATTAAACCTAGCAAGAATGGGTGAACTAACCGGAAGAAGTAGCAATGGAGTAGTCATCGGATTGCAGAGGATATCCGTAAAGTGGCAAGAAAAGCTAGGTAGCTAGCCTTCTACTCCACTGCTTGGGCCAAGGTTATCGTTTGCGTGCGAATTTCCAAAGAAACTGATTTATGCATTTAAGTGATATACTTAATTGGAAATAGCAAGTTAGAAAATGTGGCCATAGAAAATGAGATTAAGTATAAAGTGATGTAGCTGCAAAAGTTTCTACAAGAACAGTTATGCTGAGAGTACATTATTATTACTAAGCAAGGATAGAATTAGTTATTCTCCAAATCATTGTTTGAAATGAGCCATTGTCACAGCCAAATGTTCCAAAATTTGTCCATTGGCAAATCATACCTCTGTATAGTTATGTTTACTGATCTTGTATGTAAATGACAATTTGTTTTATTAATGTAAGTTTGTATTTGTTTCCTTCTATGTATATTTTTTTCTTTCGAAGTCAGTTATGGGTGTTTAATCTTTTTTCAATATATCTGTAGTTATATTAGACAATCCAACAGTGTATTGATATTTATGGTGAATACTAAATTTCAATATATCAATATTTTCCTAAGGAGGGACCCATGTTGAGATCGAAATTGATTCGACATTCAAAAGAAGCATTCGTTATGATTGTAAAAATCTCGATCAAACAGAATTGCCAAACCCCAGATGAGTCCTTGCCCTCGCCCTGCACACGCAGACAGAGGGAGAAGTTGGGGGAAATTCGTGGATGGAACAGCATGCCGTGATTCTGCTAGCCTAAACATATATAATATATATATATATATATATATTTTCTCTCTCTCTCTCTCTCTCTATATATATATATATATATATATATATATTATATATATTATATATATATATATATTATATAGATTCTAAACAATAATCTTAGATTAAGCAGCGTGCCGTGATTCCGCTAGGCTAAACAATATATATATATATATATATATATCTCTCTCTCTCTCTCTCTCTCTCTCTCTCTCTCTCTCTCTCTCTCTCTCTCTATATATATATATATATATATATATATATATATATACATATATATGATTCTAAACAATAACCTTAGATTAAGCAGACCATGAAATCCTCTATTAGAAATCACTCTGAAATTGAAAAACATAAGCTATGATATAATTTAAAAATTACTGATGCTTCCCCTTTTGAGTATGAACGATGCGAGTTTAGAGTAAGAATTTAACAATAAATTTAGAAGTCTCCCTTGCTTGCTAAACAGTTTTCTTTAGTATCTTTTAGGCTTGTTGGGTTCGACAGAAAACGGCCCATTTCTACACTACCCGGGCTGAAGGGTGGACTCCTCCTTGCTGGATGTTCTTTTCAACTTTTTGCTTTATCTTTTTAGGTTGGTAACAATCAATTTATGGTTATTTTATAGTATAAGTGTAATACTTTCATTTAAACTTAATTAAGGGTTGATTAAAGTTTGAATTTTGATTGTATTTCCAAATAAATGTAACCGGCTCTCGACTGGGATGACGCTTTGCTCCAAATCATTTTATGTCCTCCCCTTTCATGTTGATTTTTAGGGTTATAATCAATTTAACTCCATATTTATGATGTTTCACTTGCTGATTAAAGAATTTCAACTATGTAACATAGAATTTGTATGATTTTGGTATTTCTTAATTATGAAATAAGGATTTTCTCAATGTTCTCTGTGTCATATGTGTTATTAACAAATTTAAGCATCAATAATAGTGTATTAATTATATTCTAACTGTAATGTGAATATGTAGAATTTATTGTGTGACTCAGTTTATGTTCTTGCTAAATGTTGGATTACCATATTCGAAAAAGGGTTATTTCTTATATCTACATATTGTCAATTTATTATTTACTGTAACTTTAATGCCAGTGGTTTTGAATAATTTAGTTACCATCATATTACGTAACTTTGTTTATATCATGATATTGTTGTCTACAGTTATGTCTTACTGAGGATGGGTGAAGTTACCCGAAACGTTTGAGTTCTACAATTAAAGCAAAGAAAATCATCGCTTATATGTTCAACCTAGAGAAAGTTTGTTTTCCTGTCAGCATTAGTGCTAAGCTTCATTATATATATATATATATATATATATATATATATATATATATATATATATA
>NW_020869704.1:648460-654517 GCF_003789085.1 Penaeus vannamei | reverse complement strand
CTTACCTGTGGTGGTGTTCTCGGTGGTTGATGTTCCTACCTGGTTTTGGGATTGCCGTGTTCCTCAAGGTGGTGGTGTTTCCTCAGGTGGTGCACAATCTCAGTGATTCCTCCTAGTGGTGAGTGTTCCTCCTTTGTGGTGGAGTTCCTCCAGGTGGTGTTGTTCCTCCTGGTGGTGGAGTTTCCTCCAGGTGGTTAAGGTGTTCCTCCTGTTTAGGTGGTGTTCTCCTGGGTGGTGGTGTTTCCTCCCGGTTCGGTGGAGTTTCCTCCTCGGTGGTTGGAGTTTCTCCAGGCTGGTGGGAGATTCCTCCAGTGTGTTGGATGTTTCCTCCAGGTGGTGGAGTTCCTCCTGGTCGGTTGGTGTTCCTCCCGGTGCGGTGGTGTTCCCTTCCCGGTGGTGAGTGTTCCTCCAGGTGGTGCGATGTTCCTCCTGGTGGATGGATCACCTCCTAGGTGGTGAGTTTCCCACGGTGGTGGTGTTTCTCCGGTGGTGGTGCCTCCCGGTGGTGGTGTTTCCTCCTTGGTAGGTGGTGTTCCTCCCAGGTGGTGGTTTTCCTCCCGGTGGTGGTGTTCCTCCTGTGGTGGTGTTCCTCACGGTCGTGGTGTTACCTCCTTGGGTGTGGAGTTCCTCCTGGTGGATAGGAGTTCCTCCTGGTGGTGGTGCTGTTCCTCACTGGTGCGTGGTGTTCCATTCCAGAGTGGTGGTGTTCCTCCAGGTTGGGTGCGTGTTACCTCCCAGTGGTGGTGTTACCTCCGGTGGTGGTGTTCCTTCCTGGTGGTGGTGTTTTCCTCCCGGTGGTGAGCTGTTTCCTTCCTGGTGCCGTGGTGTCCTCCTGGTGGTTTGGTGTTCCTTCCTGGTGGTCAGACAAGTGTTCCTTCGCTGGTGGTGGGTGTTCCTACCTTGGTGGTGCGTTATCCTCCTGGTGGTAGGTGTTCCTTCTGGTGGTGGAAGTTCCTCCTGGTGGTGGTGTTCCCTCCTGGTGGTTGGCGTTCCTCCAGGTGGTGGTGTTCCTCCAGGGTGGTGGAAAGTTCCTCCTGGTGTGGTGTTTCCCTCCTGGTGGTTGGTTTCCTCCTTGGTGGTGGTGTTACCTCCCGGTGTGGGTGTTCCTCCAGGTAGCGTGGGTGTTTCCTCCTGGTGGGTAGGTGTTCCTCCCTGGTGGTGGAGTTCCTCCTAGTGGTGGAGTTCTTGCCTGGTGGGGATGTATCCTCCTGGTGGTGGTGTTCCTCCTATGGTGGTTGGTGTTTCCTCCCGGTGGTGGTTGTCCTACCTGGTGGGTGGTTGTTCCTCCTGGTGGTGGTGTTCCTCCTGGTGGTGGTGTATCTCCTGGTGGTGGTGTATACCCTCCTTGGTGGTTGGTGTTCCTCCCTGGTGGTGGTGTTCCTCCTGAGTGGTGGAGTTCTCCTGGTCGGTGGAGGTTCCTCCTGGATGGTGGTTGTTCCTCCTGGTGGTGGTGTTTCCTCCTGGTAGTTGGTGTCCTCTAGGTGGTGGTGTTCCTCCTGGTTGTGGTGTTCCTCCTGGTGGTGGAGTTCCTTCCCGCACAGGTTGTGGTGTATCCTCCTGGTAGTGGATGTTCCTCCTGGTGGTGGTGTTCCTCCTGGTGGTTGTGTTCCTCCCGGTGGTGGTGTTCCTCCCGGATGGTGTGGTGTTCTCCTAAGTGGTGGAGTTCCTCCTGGTAGGTAGGTGTCCTCCTGGTGGTGGTGTTCCTCCTGGTGGTGTGTTCCTCCTGGTGAGTTGTGTTCACCCTCCAGGTGTTTGCGTGTTCCTCCTTTGTGGTGGTGTTCCTCCGGTGGTGGCTGTTCCTCCAGGTAGGTGGAGTTCCTCCAGGTGGTGTTGGAGTTCCTCCTGTGGTGGTGTTCCTCCTTGTTGGTGGATGTTCCTCCTGATGGTGGTGTTCCTCCCGGTGGTGGGTAGTTCCTCCTGGTGTGTGTTCCTCCTTTGGGGTGGTGTTCCTCCTGGGTTGGTGGATGTCCTCCTGTGTTGGTGTCTTCCTCCTGGTGGTGGGTGTTTCCTCCTTGGGTGGTGGTGTTCCTCTGGTGGTGGTGTTCCTCCAGCGTGGTGGTGCTTCCTCCAGGTGGTGGTCCTGTTTCCTCCTGGTGGTGGAGTTTCCTCCTGGTGGGGTGGTGTTCCTCTGGTGGTTGGTGTTCCTCTGGTGGTGGTGTTCCTACCTAGGTTGGTGGAGTTCATTCACTGGTGTTGTGTTCCTCCTGGTGGTGGTGTTCCTCCCGGTGTTGGTGTATCCTCCCGGTGGTGGACATGTATCCCTCCAGGTGGTGGTGTTCCTCCAGGTGGTGGTTGTTCCTCAGTTGGTGGTGTTTCCTCCTGGCTGGTGGTGTTCTCCTAGGTGGTGGCAGTTCTATCCAGGTGGTGGTGTTCCTCCTTGGTTGGTGCGATGTTCCTCCAGGTGGTGGTGTTTCCTCCCATGGTGGTGGTGGTTCCTCACTGGTGGTGTGTTCCTTCCTGGTGGTGTGATGTTCCTCCGGTGGGCTGGTCATGTATGGTGTTCCTCCCGGTGGGTGGTGTTCCTCCTGGTGGTGGGTTCCTTCCTGGTGGTTGGAGTTCCTTCCTGAGTGGTGGTGTTCTCCATGGTGGTAGGTAGTTCCTCCGTGGTGGTGTTCCTCCCGGTGGCGTGGTGTTTCCTCCCCCAATCGGTGGTGGTGTTCCTCCCGGTGGTGGTTTTTCCTCCCGGTGGTTGGACTGTTCCTCCCTGGTGTGGAGTTACCTCCTGGTTGGGGAGTTCTCCCCGCGTGGTGGTGTTCCTCCTGGTGGTGGTTTTCCCTCCAGGTGGTGGGTGTTCCTCTGGTGGTAGGTGTTCCTCCCAGTTGTGGATGTTTCCTTCCCGGTGGTGGGTTCCTTCCTGGTAGGTGGTGTTCCTCCCGGTAGGGGTGTTCCTCCTTGGTGGTGGTTTGTTCCTCCTGGTGGTAGGATGTTACCTCCTAGGTTTGGTGGTGTTCCTCCCGTCGTAGGTGGTGTATCCTTCCTGGTGGTTGGGAGTTCCTTCCTGGTGTGGGTGTTCCTTCCTTGGTGGTGGCGTTTCCTCCAGGTCGAGCTGGTGTTCCTCCCGGTACAGGTTGGTGTTCCTCCAGGTGGTGGTGTTCCTCTGTGGTGGTGATTCCTCTTGGGTGGTTTGGTGATTCCTCCCGAGTGGGTGGTGTTCCTACCAGGTCGGTGGATGTTCCTACCATTGGATGCTGGGAGTTCCTCCTAGTGGTGGAGTTTCCTTCCTGGTTGGGGATTGTATCCTTCTGGTGGTCGGTGTTCCTCATGCGTGTGGTGTTCCTCCCGGTGGTGGTGTTCCTCCCGTTGGTGGTGTTTCCTCCTGTGGTAGGTAATGTTCCTCTGGTGGTGGTGTTTCCTCCTGGTGGTGGTGTTCCCTCTTGGTGGATGGTGCTTCTCCTTGGAATTATGTAAGTGTGGTGGTGATTCCTCCTGGTGGTGTGTAGTTACTCCTGGTGGGTGGAGTTCCTCCCGGTGGTGGTGTTCCTCCTTAGGCGTAAGTGGATGTTCCTCCTGGTGGTGTGGTGTTCCTCCTGGTGTGGTGTCCTTCCCGAGTCGGTGGTGCTCCTCCCGTGGTGGTGCTTTCCTTGCCTTGGTGGTGGAGTTTCCTCCTTTGTGTGGTGTTCCTCCTGGTGGGTGGTGTTCCTCCAGGGTGGTGTTCCCTCCAGGTGGTTGTTTCCTCCTGGTGGTGGTGTTCCTCCTGGTGCGTGGTGTTTTCCTCCCGGTGGTTGGTGTTTTCTCCAGGTGGTGGAGTTCCTCCAGGTGGGAGTTCCTTCCTAGGTGGTGGTGTTCCTCCTGGTGGTGGGAGTTCCTCCTGATGGTGGTGTTTCCTCCCGTGTGGTTGGTGTTCCTCCTTGGTGGTGTGTCCTCCTAGGTGGTGGTGTTCCTCCTGGTGTGGATGTTCCTCCTGGTCGGTGGGTCTCCTTGGTGGTGGTGCTTCTCCTGGTGGTGGTGTTCCCTCCTGGTGGTGGTGTTCCTCCAAGTGGTGGTGTTCCTCCAGGTCGGTGGTGTTCCTCCTGGTGGATGGAGTTCCTCACTTGGTGGTTGGTGTTCCTCCTGGTGGTGGTGTTCCTCCTGGTGGTGGTGTTCTCCTTGGTGGTGGCTGTTTAACCTCCTGGTGGGTTGGAGTTCCTTCCTGGTGGGGGTGTTCCTACCGGTGGTTAGGTGTTCCTCCGGTGGTTGGATGCTTTTCCTCCTGGGTTGTGGTGGGAGTTCCTCCAGGTGGTTTGAGTGTTCCTCCCTGGTGGGTGGAGTTTCCTACCTGGTGGTGGTATCCTCCTGGTGGTTTGGTTTCCTCCTGGTGGGTGGTGTTTCCTCCTGGTGGTGGTGTTCCTCCTGGTGGTGGAGTTCCTCCTGGATGGTGGTGTTCCTCCCGGTGGTGGTGTTCCTCCGGGTGGTGGTGTTCCTCCTGGTGGTGGAGTTCCTCCTGGTGGTGCGTGTTCCTCCTGGTGGTGGAGTTCCTCCAGGTGGTGGGTCCTGGTGGTGTTCCTCCTGGTGGTGTGAGTTCCCCTGGGTGGAGTTCCTCCGGTGGTGGTGTTCCATCCCTGGTGGGTTCCTCCCGGGTGGAGTTCCTCCTGGTGGTGGGGTTGTTCCTCCTGGTGGTGGGTGTTCTCCCGGTAGGTGGTGTTCCTCCCGGTGGTGGTGTTCCTCCTGGTGGTTGTGTTCCTCCAGGGTGTTCCTCCGAGTTCCAGGTGGTGGATTTCCTCCTGGTGGTGGAGTTCCTCCCGGTGGTGGTGTTCCTCCCGGTGGTGTGCGGTGGTGTTCCTCCTGGTGGTGGAGTTCCTCCTGTGGTGGTGTTTCCTCCTGGTGGTGGTGTTCCTCCAGGTGGTGGTGTTCCTCCAGGTGGTGGTGTTCCTCCCAGGTGTGGTGTTCCTCCTGGTGGTGGTGTTCCTCCAGGTGGTGGTGTTCCTCCAGGTGGTGGTGTTCCTCCTGGTAGGTGGTGTTCCTCCCGGTGGTGTGTTCCTCCTGGTGGTGGTGTTCCTCCTGGTGGTGGTTCCTCCTGGTGGTGGAGTTCCTCCTGGTGGTGGAGTTCCTCCTTGTGGTGGAGTTCCTCCAGGTGGTGGAGTTCCTCCTGGTGGTGGTGTTCCTCCTGGTGGTGGTGTTCCTCCTGGTAGTGGAGTTCCTCCCGGTGATGGAGTTCCTCCCGGTGGTGGTTTCCTCCTGGTGGTGGAGTTCCTCCAGGTGGTGGTGTTCCTCCTGGTGGTGGAGTTCCTCCTGGTGGTGGAGTTCCTCCCGGTGGTGGTGTTCCTCCAGGTGGTGGAGTTCTCCTGGTGGTGGTGTTCCTCCTTGGTGGTGGTGTTCCTCCTGGTGGTGGTGTTCCCCAGGTGGTGGTGTTCCTCCTGGTGGTGGTGTTCCTGCCCTGGTGAGTTTCCTCTGCCCGGTGGTGGTGTTCCTCCTGGTGGTGGTGAGGTCGCCTCCCGGTGGTGGTGTTCCTCTTGGTGGTGGTGTTCCTCCTGGTGGTGGGAGTTCCCCAGCGCCTTATGGGTGGTGCAAGTGGGGGGGTGCGCAGGGTGGCTGTGAGTTTCCTCCTGTGGTGGTGTTCCTCCTGGTGGTGGTGTTTCCGTGGTGGAGTTCCTCCTGGTGGTGGAGTTCCTCCGGTGGGTGGTGTTCTCTCCTGGTGGTGGAGTTCCTCCAGGTGGTGGTGTTCCTCCGGTGAGTTGGTGTTCCTTGGTGTTCCCGGTGGTGGTGTCCTCCTGTTCCTCCTGTGGGTAGAGTAGTTCTCCTGGTGGTGGTGTTCCTCCTGGTGGTTGGTGTATCGGTAGTTCCTCCGGTGGTGGTGTCCTTCTCCTGGTTTGGTAGGAGGAGTTCACCGTCCTTGTGGTGGTGTTCCTTCCTGGTCGGTGGTTGTTCATCTGGGTGTGGAGTTGGCTCACTGGGTGGTGGCCCAGTTCCTACGGTGGTGGAGTTCCTCCCGATGGTGGTCCCTCCCGGTGTGGTGTATCCTCCTGGTGGAGTGGTAGTTCCTTCCCGGTGGTGGTGTTCCTCCGTGGTGTGTGGTGGGTGTTCCTCCCGTGGCTGGTGGTTGTGCCCTCCCGTGGTGTCGAGTTAATTCCTGGTGGTGGC
>NW_020869704.1:638460-643460 GCF_003789085.1 Penaeus vannamei | reverse complement strand
TTATTCACAACAGAGCGCAGGTGCATCATGGTGTCAACTTTTATCCAAGTGGCACGGTAGGCGGACACGGCCTGCTCGTAAGCTCGCAGAATTTGCCATTTCTCGCTGTGGGGCTCCTGCTGCCAGCTGCCGTCGCTCGCCGTCAGGTTCAGGCTCTGCGCTGCGGCCCGAAGCTCCAGCACCGCTCCATACTCCTGCGGGACAGGCAGTGAAGTTACTCTTTGGCATGTTAAATAGTGACCCATTCTGCAACATGCTTTCAGCGTTAACTTTCTAATCTCTAAATGTTTTAAGGGAATTTATCTGATGTTTCATCGCATAAATATATTTCTCTGCACGAGTTCTTTACCATTACAAATAAATCATACTGACTTTGTATCTAAAAGTAAACATATCACATCAGGACATTTGGGATATTTTGCCTCTATAGAAGGGCAACTATTATCAATAACCGCAAGAGAAGGCGTCGTAAGCTCCCCTGTGATGAATACCGTAAATCATACGGCCATATCCCCAGCCGGAAGAGCCCCATTCCCTTCGCCACCGAGTAATAGCACACGAACACCTGTCTCAAAGCACTAACATTGTAGAGTCTTTGGAGTGACTGGCACAGAGAGGCTTTCAGGTTGATCGCGGTCTCTAGAAAGGCTCCAGAACTTCTTGTGACTGCGGGAGGAAGAACAATTTTTTTTCTTTAGGTCAGAATAGTTATTGGAAGATCGAGAAACAAAGACAAAATACGATTTGCGTAGGAATAGTACCAATTTCTTTTTTTTTTTTTATCCATGCGTGTTTCCCTTTCAAAATGCCTTTATGTAAACCTGTGTGGAATTCACGATGAACAGATTGCAACAGGAACAGCGAAGGGAAGGGCAAGAAAACACACGAATATGGCATATTCGTGTGTTTTCTCGCCCTTCCCTTCGTTGTTCCTGTTGCAATGTACACCTGTGCATGGATTTTAGCATATATATAGGTCGCACCGGAATGCATCACAGAATAAATAAAAATAAAATAAAATTAAAATTAAATAAATAAAAGTGCACATCTCAAATGGACAACAAAGGACACGGCAACCCTTTACTAATCGTGCCGTTATTAAAATGATTGTGGATTGTTATACTGAAAGTAGTTAAAATGATGTAATAAGTATCATGATATAGATGATGAAATGCAATTTAAGGACGTAAAAATGATGATGATGATGAATAATCGTGCCGTTATTAAAATGATTGTGGATTGTTATACTGAAAGTAGTTAAACTGAAATGTAAATAATTATTATCATCATAGTAATGATGATAATAACATTATCATTAACAATAACATTAATAATAATCACTATATTGATAATAATGATAATAATAATCATTATATTGATAATAATGATAGTAATAATCATTATATTGATAATAATGATAATAATAATGATCATAACAATAACAGTTATAATGGTGATGAAAAATGATGATAATGATAACATTAACTATGATTGTAATACATACAGTAAAAACTATAATTATTATTATCATTACTATCATTATGATAATAATAATAATAACAACAATAATAATGTTAATAATAATAACAAAAGCAAATTAAATGTTGAAAGGAATGCTCATAACTTAAAACATCATGAAACAGACTTAAAAAAAAAAAAAAAAAAAAAAAAAAAAACGCGTTTAAGAGAACCATCAAAATTTCACATTACAGATTCGCTAAAACCCCCCCCCCAAAAAAAAAAAAAAATAAATAATAATAATAATAATAATAATTAATAATAATAATAATAATAATAATCCTCTCCATCAACTGAATATGATGTCACCTTTGACTTTATTGACGACGGATAGTGGCCGACATGCAGGACAGCAATTGCAACCACATCCACACCGGCTGTTCGAAGTATTCTGGTTCGACTTCAAGGGACTCGTGCCACCTGCCGGAGCCTGAGGAAGTAGTTGAAAAATTGCTTTAAATTTTTTAAAACTATCTCATTTTTAATTTTGTAAAATAATGATAATGATAATAATAAATAGCATGCAATTTAACCATAATATATCCATTTATCAATATATGCATATACATATGTGTATATATATTATATATATATATATATATATATATATATATATATATATATATATATATATATATATATATATATATATATATAAATATATATATAATATATTTATTTATTATTTATTTATTTACTTATTCATTTATGTGTATCTGTGCGCACAATTATTTTCCAAAGCTCGTGCCACACACATGCCATATATTATCTGGTACATCAACATACCTCTCTATAACTAATTATCTCGCCACGTACACCCAAGGCTGTACTTACACCAGGTGCGTGACGCCCGCAGGTGCACTGGCATCTGGGTTCGTTAGTATGTCGGGAGCCAAGCGCATTACGGTGGTCACGTGACTTCTGTGCGTCTCTCACTTTCGTCCCACTTTTAGCTTCCTGTAAATAAATAATGTAGGCGATAAAACAACAGATATTCGTGTATGTATATGTGTGTAAATATATATATATATATAATATATATATATATATATATATATATATATATATATATATATATATATACATATATATATATATATATATATATATATATATATATATATATATATATATATATATATATATATATATATATATATATATACCCAGTAGCGTCTTTAAAATTAGGTGTCTTGGGCTCAGGAAGCCATGTAAGGTTAACATTGAATTTTCGACAAGGAACAGCGTCCCCTCATGTCTTATTTACATTGTTATCAGAAATGACGGCAGCAGTGTAACGATCATTTACTTCAAGAATGTAATGACTGCTCTGTCAATAGCTATCTATCTATATTTATCTACACAAAGACACACACACATATGTGAGTGTGTGTGTATGTGTGCATGTGTTGTGTGGTGTGTGTGTGTGTGTGTATATGTATATATATATATATATATATATATATATATATATATATATATATATATATATATATATATATATATATATATATACCATGGTCCATACCTGCTCCGTTCTGGGGATTTTTTTTCTTATTTCCTGCTCTCGTCTAACTCACTCTATATTAGGTGACATACTGTGCAGTTTTTTTTTATAATTTGATTTTTTTTCACTATATTAATGGCAAATCTATCATCAGCTTATTTCAAATTGTAGATAATGGCTAACACTACAATATTAAGTTGAGTTTTGGCCTATACACACATATATAGTCTTTGATCTACATATAGGCTTATATGTATGTATGTGTTTACGTATATATATATATATATATATATATATATATATATATATATATATATATAATATATGTGTGGTGTGTGTGTGTGTGTGTGTGTGTGTGTGTGTGGTGTGTGTGTGTGTGTGTGTGTGTGTGTGTGTGTGTGTGTGTGTGTGTGTGTGCGCCTTTATGTAATATGCATGAATATGTATGTATGTGTATGTGTATATACATGTCGAGATCATTATTTATTCGACATTTAAAAGGTGCTCTGTCTCCGATTTGAAAGATGTACGTCCGTCACTGAAACATTTGTTTACATATTTTTATAAATCTGAAGGCATATCAATATAGCAAAATTTAACGTGATAACAAATAGAGTAAATCATAATACACATTCATAAATGGCTTGCATGTTTAAATGTTAATAATTAGTTTGAGGGAAAGCAATGAGTTTGTTATTTTAACGATATCTGTTCAGACGAGTCGTCCTTACTCCCGTAAACAGGTAAGTTGAGTGTTGCTTGTTAAAATCACATTATTTCCCTCATATAATATATTACAATGCTTGATAAGTTTACTAACGTAATTGTTAAATCTCTTTGTATTGATTTGTGATAATTGAGACGAGTCCTGTCCTGACTCCTGTAAACAGAAAGAGAAATGGAGAATGTGGTGAGAGCGACGCCATAATGCTTTGTCTCATGCCTTGTTGCCAGGGGACATATTTTGTTACTCATTTCGTTATTTTTAGTGGTCCGTGGATACAGTATCGGAGGAAAGTCGCAGGTGATAGTTCCGTGGCTATAAATGATGAGCTAGGGAAGGGAATTGGTCATTAGAGGGAAGAGTAAGAGAGGAAAATTATAAAGATAAAAGGAAGGGAAATGATCGGCTCATGCCATAGGTAAAATCATGGAAAGTACACAGTATATATATATATATATATATATATATATATATATATATTATATATATATATATATGATACACATACACATATACACATATTTATATATGCATTATAATATATATATATATATATATATATATATATATATATATATATATATATATATATATATATATATATGTATGTATGTATGTATGTATGTATGCATGTATGTATGTATATTCATCTATTTGTGTAAACATTATATATACATATGTATATATATAGATATATGTGCATATGTAAAGAATTTATACTTCTTTTTTTAATAGTTGCTAGATGTCCACGTTTCTAAGAGAAAAGTTAATGTGTGGCTGTATGTCTATGCAGGCGGCCACTTGCTCTATACACCTGTTTTTCTTTGCTTGTTTTTGTTTTGCGCACTTGTAGTCCTCCGTCATTGTGAGTATATTACACCAGCTGTACTCGGGAGTCTTTTTGCATAATTATCATCATTATTGGGGTTATTGCCCTCTGCTTCCACTTAAGAGGTTTCCTCATGGTGAGCTGCTAAGGAGGGTCATGGCCCAGCTCTGGCTCCTCATGACAGGTTTCATCAATCTGCCCAAGCCATGACTTCCTAGGTCGTCCCACAGGCCTTCTCCGCCTTGAGATGTCTTGAACAGAAACAACCTGGTGGGCAGTATCGCCCTATGGGAGGCAACAGGGTCGGTTTTAGGCCGATTTGACCAATTTGATCGAATTGGGCCCCAAGCCAGCAAGGCCCCTTATTATCATTTAAGTAAAACAAAACTTTTCATATTGCCTTTAAGAAAATTATCATGCCA
>NW_020869704.1:605960-623460 GCF_003789085.1 Penaeus vannamei | reverse complement strand
TCTCCCTCTCTCCCTCTCCACAACCTCAAAGCCTCGCCCTCTCCCTCCGTTCGTGCCATATTCTCCCTCTCTCTCCCTCTCCACAACCTCAAAGCCTCGCCCTCTCCCTCCGTAGCCAAAGCCGGAGGGAAGTTCGTGCCGGAGGTGGTGAGGTTCCTGGAGCGGGCGCCGCAGCTCCCGCCACAGCGCATCGTGGGCGGGGAGGTGGCGACGCAAGGGCAGTTCCCGGCTATGGTACGTATTGAGGGGCGCGCTCTTGCCCTCACGCCGGAGACAAGAGGGGAGAGGGGTTTCTTGAGGGCTGTGGCACATCTGCAGCGAAAACTTATTTTATGATAAATTTGATAGTGATATCGATGATGATAGTAATGATATAAACAATTTTGATGTCAATTAATAATTACTTTATGATAAATTTGATATCGATGATGATAGTAATGATAAAACAATTTTGATGTCAGTTAATAATGATAACAACAGGAATGATGGTAATAACCATAATAATGATAATGGGGATGATATTGATGATGGTAGTGATAGTGAAACTGATAATAAGGATAATGATGTAAACATTAGTAATAATAATGAAAATTAGTATGATAATAACAATAATAGTAATAGAATCAACAATAATAAAGGATGATGATGAAAACAATTATATTCACATTAATCTCAATAATGATAATAATAACAATCATCATTATCATTACAACAATAATGATGATAATCACAGCAACATTACAATAACGCTAATAATGATAATGGTAATATTGATAATAATATTGCTAACAATGATAATAATAATAATGGTAGTAAGGATAACCATAACAATATGATTTGATCATCAGCATCACCACCATAATAATAATAATATTCATGATTATAATGATAGTAATAAGAATAATGATAAGACTACTAATAATGATGATAATAATAATAACAATGATGATGATGATATGATGATAATAACAATGACTATAAGACCAATAGTAATAATCATAAAGATAACAGTAATTATGATGATAATGATAATAACAGCAATGATAATGATAGTAGTAGTAGTAGTAATAATGATAATAATAATAATAATACCAATGATAATAATAATAATAATACCAAAGATAATAATGATAATAATAACAATAATAATAATTGTAATCATAATAATATTGTTAATAATAACGGTAATAGTAATAATAATCATAATGTCAATAATAGCAATATTGCCATTTTCACTTAATCTCTATTATCATTTCCTCGAACTTTCTCCCGCCAGGTGGCCTCTCATATTACCAAGATGATATCACCGTATTTCATCAGCAACTCAATTCTCCTTCATTAAATTTACTTTTTCCTGACTGCGTAGTGTTTTTTTTTTTCTTTCTTCCTTTCTTATTCTCATTCACCATTCATTCACCTTATTCTCATTCTTTTTTTAATTGCCCAGGTAATCTTATTCTCATTCACCTTATTCTTTTTTTTTTAATTGCCCTCTTATTCTCATTCAGGCCCCTTATTCCATTCACCTTATCTCATTCTTTTTTGCCCAGGTAATCTTATTCTCATTCACCTTATTCTCATTCTTTTTTTGCCCAGTAATCTTATTCTCATTATTCATTCACCTCATTCTTTTCTTAATTGCCCAAATATCTTATTCTCATTCACCTTATTCTCATTCTTTTTTTTAATTGCCCAGGTAATCTTATTCTCATTCACCTTATTCTCATTTTTGATTGCCCAGGTAATCTTATTCTCATTCACCTTATTCTCATTCTTTTTTTAATTGCCCAGGTAATCTTATTCTCATTCACCATTCATTCACCTTATTCTTATTCTTTTCTTAATTGCCCAGGTAATCTTATTCTCATTCACCAATCATTCACCTTATTCTCATTCTTTTTTTAATTGCCCAGGTAATCTTATTCTCATTCACCATTCATTCACCTTATTCTCATTCTTTTTTTAATTGCCCAGGTAATCTTATTCTCATTCACCAATCATTCACCTTATTCTCATTCTTTTCTTAATTGCCCAGGTAATCTTATTCTCATTCACCATTCATTCACCTTATTCTCATTCTCATTCCCTCAGCTTCTCCTCATCCCAAGGTATCTCATTTCTCGCGCAGGTATCCATTCAGCATCGCAGTCTTTTCGGAAGCTCTCATACGTGTGGCGGGACCATTATTAACGATAACCACGTCCTGACAGCTGCCCATTGCGTCAAGGGGTGAATATGTCTCGGTTTCTGTTGAGGATTTTGGTGTGTGTGTGTGGTGTATGGTTTCGCTGGTATTCTCTCGCTCTGTCTGTCTCTTTCTTTCTCTCTCTTGCTTTCTTTCTTTCTTTATCTGTCTCTCTCTGTCTCTCGCTCTCGCTCTCTCTCTCTCTCTCTCTGTCTCTTTCTCTCTCTCTCTCTCTCTCTCTCTCTTCTCTCTCTCTCTCTCTCTCTCTCTCTCTCTCTCTCTCTCTCTCTCTCTCTCTCTCTCTCTCTCTCTCTCTCTCTCTCTCTCTCTCTCTCTCTCTCTCTTTTTCCTAGATTCTTTGCTTGGAAAGTAAGTGGGTGAGCTGGCATATATTTGTTCCGTTTATTTTCGTGTAACACTTCTTTTTTCCCTTTTTTTCTCTTATTCTTATTCCTCCCACCCTCTTTTCCCCCTTCTTGTTCCTTCTACCCAATCCCTCTTGTCACCCTTTCTTTCTCACCCCCTTCCTTCCTTCCTTCTTTATCACCTTCCTTCCTTCACCCTCTCTCCCTCTTCTTTTCCCTTCTATCCATCCCTCTTATCCACTGTCTTTATATCCTTCCCTTCCCTTCCTCTTTATCACCCCTTCCCTCCCTTCCTTCTTATCACCCTCCCTCCCTTCCTTCTTTATCACCCCCTCCCTCCCTTCTTTATCCCTCCTCTCCCTTCCTTCTTTATCACCCCTCCCTCCCTTCCTTCTTATCACCCCCTCCCCCCTCCCTCTTTATCACCCCTCCTCCCTCCCTTCTTATCACCCCTCCCTCCCTCCTTCTCACCCCTCCCTCCCTCCTTCTTTATCACCCCCTCCCTCCCTTCTTTATCACCCCCTCCCTCCCTCCCTTCTTTATCACTTTATCACTCCCTCCCTCCCTTCCTCTCCTTCAGATACTCCGACTCCTCCTTCGACATCGTGGCCGGAGAGCAAAACCTCGACCACACTTCCGGTTTGGAGGAGACGAAGCGGAGCCAGAAGGTCTTCATGCACGACTTCTCAACGACCACGGGAGTCAATGACATCGCTATTATCAGGGTCTGTGGCCGGGGCGGAGGAGAAGCTAGAAGGCGGGGAGGGGGTGGGTGGGAGGGGGGAAGGTGGTGGGGGGTGGGAGGGAAGGTATGAGAAGGAAATGCTTTTTTTTGTAAGTTAGGCGGGGAGAAGCTAGGCGGGGGAGTGGGTGGGAAGGTGGTCGGAAGCTATAGAATGGGAAATGTTTTTTTTTGTAAGCTAGGCGGGGGGGGTGGTGGAGGGGTGGGAGGTGGGGAAGCTATGAGAATGGAAAAATGCTTTTTTTGTAAGCTAGGCGGGGAGGGTGGGTGGGTGGGAGGGGTGGGGGAAGGGGGAAGCTATGAGAATGGGAAATGCTTTTTTTGTAAGCTAGGCGGGGGAGGGGTGAAGCTAGGCGGGGAAGGGTGGATGGGGGGAAGATGGGTAGGGTAGGGGGAAGCTATGAAATGGAAAATGTTTTTTTTTGTAAGCTAGGCGGGGAGGGTGGGGGGTGGGTGGGTGGGAAGGTGTGGGGTGGGGGGAAGCTATGAGAATGGGAAATGCTTTTTTTTGTAAGCTAGGCGGGAGGGGTGGGTGGGGGGGGGAAGCTATGAGAATGGAAATGCTTTTTTTGTAAGCTAGGGGAGGGGTGGTGGGTGGGTGGGTGGAGGTGGGGTGGGGGGGGGAAGTATGAGAATGGGAAATGCTTTTTTGTAAGCTAGGCGGGGGAGGGTGGGTGGGTGGGTGGGTGGGGATGGGTGGGGAGGGGAAGGAAATGGAAAATGCTTTTTTGGAAGTAGGCGGGGTGGGGGTGGGAAGGTGTGGGAAGCTATGAGAATGGGAAATGCTTTTTGTAAGCGCGGGGAGGGGTGGTGTGGAGGGTGGGGTGGGAAAGCTATGAGAATGGAAAGTGGGCTATGAAGAATAGAAAATGCTTTTGGAATGGGGGAGGTGGGGAATGGAAAGGGGAAATAGAAAATGCTTTTTAGTGCTATGAATGAAAATGTTTTTTTCTGATTAAATAGGCATATTTCTTTAAGAATAGAAAATGGCGGGGGAGGGGGTGGTGGAAGAAGCTATGAGGAATGGGAAATGCTTTTTTGTAAGCTAGGGGGGAGGGGGTGGGTGGGTGGGAGGGTGGGAGGGTGGGAGGGTGGGGGAACTATGAGAACGGAAAACTGCTTTTTTATACATATTTCTGGCCTATGAGAATAGAAACTGTTTTTTTATACATATTTCTGGGCTATAAGAATAGAAAATGCTTTTTTTTTTATTTATATTTTCTGATAGCTATGAGAATAGAAAATGTTTTTTTATACATATTCTGGGCTATAAGAATAGAAACTGCTTTTTTATACATATTTCTGGGCTATGAGAATGGAAAATGCTTTTTTATTTATATTTTCTGATAGCTATAAGAATGGAAAATGTTTTTTATACATATTTCTGGGCTATAAGAATGGAAAATGCTTTTTTGATGTATTTTCTGAATGCTTATTTTGTTTTGCTAATATTTTCTGATTTTTTTTATTATTATTGCAAATTGGAAATTAGAGAATGTTTCATATAGCTTCTGATTTTTTTATCTTTTTATCCTATTCATGTTGTTTTCTTATTACATTTAATTGCCTATTCATGTTTTTTTCATTTTTCTTATTACATTTAATTCATATTCATGTTTTTTTCGATTTTTTTTTATTACATTCAATTTCAGTTTCTCATCTTTTTTCGATTTTTCTTATTACATTTTATTTCAGTTGATCTTTTTTCGATTTTTATTATTACATTTAATAGCCAATTCACGTTTTTTTTTCAATTTTTCTTATTACATTTAATTTTAGTCTCTCTTTTTTCGATTTTTATTATTACATTTAATAGCCTATTCATGTTTTTTTTCGATTTTTATTATTACATTTAATTGCATATTCACGTTTTTCGATTTTTCTTATTACATTTAATTTTAGTTCCTCATCTTTTTTTCGATTTTTATTATTACATTTAATAGCCTATTCACGTTTTTTTCGATTTTTATTATTACATTTAATTTCAGTTTCTCCTTTTTCGATTTTTATTATTACATTTATTTCAGTTTCTCCTTTTTTTTTCTTATTACATTTAATTTCAGTTTCTCTTTTTCGATTTTTCTTATTACATTTCAATTTTAGTTTCTCATCTTTTTTCGATTTTTATTATTACATTGAATAAATTTTCGATTTTCTTATTACATTTAATTTTAGTTTCTCCTTTTTTCGATTTTTATTATTACATTTAATAGCCTATTCATGTTTTTTCGACTTTCTTATTACAATTTTAGTTTCTCCTTTTTCGATTTCATTATTAGATTTGATAGCCTATTCATGTTTTTTTCGATTTTTCTTATTACATTTAATTTCTTTCTCTTTTTTCGATTATTAATTACTACATTTAATTAGCCTATTCACTCTCTTTTCGATTTTTATTATTACATTTAATTGCATATTCATGTTTTTTTCGATTTTTTCTTATTACATTTAATTTCAGTTTCTCTTTTTTACGATTTTTATTATTACATTTGATTTTAATTTCTCATTTTTTCGATTTTTATTATTACATTTATTTCAGTTTCTCATCTTTTTTTCGATTTTTATTATTACTTGAATAAATTTTCGATTTTCTTATTACATTTAATTTTAGTTTCTCCTTTTTACGATTTTTATTATTACATTTAATTTCAGTTCCTCATCTTTTTTCGATCTTTATTATTACATTTAATAGCCTATTCATGTTTTTTCATTTCTCTATTACATTTAATTTCAGTTTTTCCGATTTTTAATAGCCTATTCATGTTTTATCTTTTTTTCATTCTTATCACATTTAATTTCACTTTCTCCTCTTTTGTCCCGCAGACGTCCCATAACTTCGTCTTCGTCCACGATTTGGTCTCCACGGTCGCTCTGCCCTCGGACTACCAGGAACCTTCGAATGGGACTATTTGCACGGCCGTCGGATGGGGCTACACGGTGGTACGTTGTTCAGGGTTTCAGTGAGTTGGATTGAATTCAGAAATCTCACTGAAATGAATTCGTAAATTTCGTTGAATTGGACTCACATATCTCACTGAACTGGACTCACATCTCACTGAATTCGTAAATCTCGTTGAACTGAACTCACAAATCTCACTGAACTGAATTCGTAAATCTCGTTGAACTGAACTCACAAATCTCACTGAACTGAACTCACAAATCTCACTGAACTGAACTCACAAATCTCACTGAACTGAATTCAAAAATCTCACTGAACTGAATTCAAAATCTCATTGAACTGAACTCACAAATCTCATTGAACTCAACTTCTCACTGAACTGAACTCACGAATCTCACTGAACTCTCACGAATCTCACTGAACTGAACTCACGAATCTCACGTTATGAACTCACGAACTCACTGAACTGAACTCACGAATCTCACTGTTATGAACTCACGAATCTCACTGAACTGAACTCACGAATCTCACTGTTATGAACTCACAAATCTCACTGAATTGAACTCACAAATCTCACTGAACTGAACTCACGAATCTCACTGAACTGAACTGAATTAGCTTATACCGACAATCTCTTCCCTTCTACATCTTTCTTAGCTTTCTTGATTTTCAGTTTAGAATTGTCATCTTCTAGCTATCTCTATGTGGTTTTATTTCCCCTTATTTCTGTTTATTTGGAGCTCTCATTTTTTCTCTTTCACTTTTTCTTCCCCTCCCCCCTTTTTTCACTGTATATCTCTCTCCCCTCCTCTCTATATTCCTTTTAAACTGTCCTCTTTCTCTTCCACCTTCACCCTCATTCTCACTTATATTATAAAATAAAAGAAAAATGTTTTCTGAATTATCTTTTTTTTCTTTTTCTTTTCTTTTCTTTTCTTTTTGGTTTGATTTTCTTTTTTCTTTTTCTTTTTTTATTCCAAACGCCCCCTGACTTCCCATAAATACACTGAATCACTGAATCAATAATACGTTTAGCAGGTGTAAGTATTCCCCTCTTGACAGGAGTACAGGTAACACGCCCGCTTCTCCCCCTGCAGGAAGGCGGAGACGTGAGCAGCGACCTGCGCTACGTGGACCTCCCTTACCTGACGGACGAGGAGTGCAGGGACATCTACGGGGAGGACTCCGTCATGATCGACATGATTTGCGCTGGCTTCCTCGGCGGCCAAGGAGTGTGCAACGTGGGTGCCCTTGGATCGTAGTGTGCAATGTGTGTTATAATCGCCATGCTCCACGTGTTCTTTTTACTCCACGTGTCTTATTTTACTCCATGTGTCCTATTTACTCCACGTGTCGCACGTGTCCTATTTAACTCCACGTCCACGTGTCCTCCACGTGTCTTTTACTCCATGTGCGTGTCCCACGTGCGTGTTTCCACGTGTCCTATTTTAACTCCACGTGTCCTATTTACTCCACGTGCCACGTGTACGTGGTGTCCTATTTAATCCACGTGCGTGTCCTATTTAACTCCACGTGTCCTATTTACTCCACGTGTCCTATTTACTCACGTGTAACTCCACGTGTCTATTTACTCCACGTGTCCTATTTAACTCCACTGTCCTATTTAACTCCACTATTTAACTCCACGTGTCCTATTTACTCCACGTGTCCTATTTAACTCCACGTGTCCCTCCACGTGTCCTATTTACTCCACGTGTCCTATTTAACTCCACGTGTCCTATTTAACTCCACGTGTCCTATTAACTCCACGTGTCCTATTTAACTCCACGTGTCCTATTTAACTCCACGTGTCCTATTTACTCCACGTGTCCTCCACGTGTCCTATTTAACTCCACGTGTCTTATTTAACTCCACGTGTCCTATTTACTCAACGTGTCCTAATTTCCGCGTGCTGCACATCACCCGCTTTTCTCTCTCTTGCTCCAGGGCGACTCTGGCGGACCCCTCTTCTGCGACGGCGTCCAGCAGGGCATCGTGTCCTGGGGCTCCGGCTGCGACGCCTACCCCGCCGTCTACACGCAGGTCTCGCACTACCTTGACTGGATCAAAATCAACATGGAAGCTTAAGTCGCGTAGCTAACTAGCCCATTTTCGCTGATTTTTGCCATAAACAAAAATCTTTTGGGGTTCGTGTTTCACATCCGGCTTTATAAGCGAAGATTAATCTCAAAATCGTAAATTTGGATGGCAAAAGCTCAAGCATCTTCTAGAAAATCTGATTTACATACCATGTCAGAAAGAAAACAACAGTCTGATCCTCGAATGCGTTTTGCCTTTCTCGCGCGATCACGTGATTTCTCAACGGTTTTTTTTTTAAAGAGAACAGAACTAACTTTGGAGATCTGAGAACAATAGCGGAGCTGGGGGGGTTACCACACCCTGGCCACTGACGGAGGAAGACTCCAAATGAATAAATAAAATCACATATGCATGACACAAGTAATTCCATACCCTTTACGTGGAGATTCTTTTGTAAAACAATATAGAGTATAATAGTATTAATCAGGAAGGTGCGAGCTATATTTGGTTTATGTCCAAACTGAGAAAAGTCTAAATTCAAATAAGAAAAAGAACGCTTTGTTGTGTCACAATATATACATATCTATATCTATCTATTTGTCTATCATCCATCTCTCTCTATCTCTCTCTCTCTCTCTCTCTCTAATATATATATATATATATATACATTATAGGGTCCCTCAGGGTCTATCTCCATAAGCCCTCAATGTTTAGCTTCGCCATTATTTGAGATGAAAAGGGTTACTTTATATCTGTATTGTGCATTCCATTTTGAATCAAGAGAATTATTGTTCTTAATGATATCGGTATTGTTACGGATAATAAATGTTGTTATTTATAATGGCCGTTATCATTACTTTAAGCAATATCACTATTTTTATATATATATATATAATTATATATATATATATTAATTTATAATATATATATATATATATATATTATATATATAATGCACATATATTAAATATTGTAATTGTTTGTGCTTCATCCACCCATGCATCATGTTTGCATACTATGCCCGAATTCATATTCCATGTAACAGCAGTTGTAAGTTTATGACCTTTGCTGCAGATGAGGAAGCCACTTTAACCACCTATCGTCTAGCTTTAGGGTTTCAAATAAACAGTGTGACATCCATTTCGTTTAATTCTCAAATTCAATTTCCATTAGTGGTTGTTGAAGGTGTTACATATAATGCTATTCAAACAGGCAAATGAACTAAATTAACAAGTACTTTGAAAACTCACTGGGCTTGTTGATGTTTTTATCTTCGTTTTTGTTCACATTATTGCATGGTCCAGTCTTAAGAACAGACCCATCTATTGTGTATGTAACAGATTTTTAAACCTTGTTAAAGTGGAGTGTACCTAGAAAAAAGATAATGAAATAATAGTTTAGATAATATTCAGTGAGCTAAGAATATGTGACAGCAAAGGTGAAGGGCATATCAAGAGAATTTTGAATGAGATAATTCTGATTTTGATAAAGTTATAAAACGTAAAAAAATGCTTCTTATATTAAGTTTCTTTTTTGAACACGCCTCATAAGAGTGTTTGGTGGTTATAAAATCCATTATGAGTTGCTGTCTTATTAAATCACCCAGATGTTAGGACACACCAAAAGGAAATAGAGAAATGTTAAGTACGAAACCCATATGATTAATAAAATAATTTTTTTTTTTATACTTTTGTTTATATCCGGGAAAGTTTCACGTCCAACTACTCAAAATGAACTCTTTCAGAGTATAGTCTATCATCATTTTGTCATTTATATGTTACTTCTTACCAGATAAAGCAGTCTGAGGACACTTATTTCTGTATCCACTGATATATATAAATAAACTTTAAAACAAATTTTGAAATTACAAATTTGATATTAGATAAGACTTTTTGATACCCATTAGAAAAAGAAAGAGAAAATTATTTTCAAAACCACTTTCTTAATTTACAAATATTTACTATCCAGTCAAAGAACAGTGTTAATTACCAACACATGTACTTTTTATTTACTGTATATGTTCAGAGTCAGATGCCTTGTGTTGTTTTTTCCATACATATATCAAGTTTTATTGAGGCTGAAAATTAATGAGTAACTTTAATAGTAATGGATGAGCTAAATCAACGTCAGTAGTAATGATCTCCACTAGAACATTCCTATGAAACTTTTCTTGTGTTTCATCATCTTACCATTGTTGGTTTCTACCTAATAAGCTAATGTTTGCTTTTTGCTTCGAGTGTAACCTAACCTTACGAGATGGAAATACTGGAAACATTTTTTGGGCATCCACTTCATGTACGTAACACTATACAAAACCAGTCTCATATACTTAGCAATCCAGTGAAAGAAAAAGTACTTCTTCAGAATCAGAGTCAAACTACGCTTTCAGATTTTTAAACATCCATTACTTTTATTTACTGTTCTTTTGAGTTACAGTAATGAGAACACTGATTACTGATCAGAACAATATTACAAAATGTCTGCCTAAATTTAAACTTTATAAATGTTTCTTCATCCAACAACTGTGTATTTCAGTATTTTCCCTGCCTTTTCTTGAAATTAAAAAGAAAAGAAAAACACCAGCATCTCAGTATTGTGCTTTCAACACTGAATACAATATTGGTGCAAAGATTACACTAAAACCATAACTATCATGTAAAACAGAGGCCTTCACCTTTACAATTTAAGCTATGCATATTATAACAAACAAATCTAAAAATCTAACAGCCAGACATCTTGTATTGCAATAACGATGTGTGAATCAGAAGTAAATGTGTAGTGTTGGTCTTCATAGCAAGAATGACTTTAAATATTTGTGTTCCACTTACAAACAAATCTTTAACAATACAAAGCACAATCACCTTCTTACTGTAACTGCAACAAGTACTTCAGAAAAACTGTTTTGCAAAAAATAACTACATGTAACACTTCAAGTTTATTCATTCCCCATCGAAGGATCTGATAGCATTCCCTTCAAACTTCTGGTCTATAGAGAATAATTCTTCCTCAATTCTAAATTGATAATGTATCGTTATTTTTTTCTTTGCATGCTGCAGTATCAGTATGTATTGGTGATCTATAGGAATTTGACAAATATATGCCCAACACTACAAGGCTTGGTGTAATATATGAAAAATAAATATATGTACAGCACAATGAGCAATCACTTATACTCTAACATAGATCCAATCTCCATATCAAAAATTCTTGTAGTATTCACATAAAAAATGCATACAAAAATTACATCTACATAGTCTTTCAGAGGCATCATATTATATAGTGACTAAGACAGAGACTGTATGTATGAGTCTCTCCTAATTTTGTCTCTCAATACTCAATGCAAATACTAGAGTGCCTTAAGTAAATTTCAAAATAACTTCATTTGTTCATATAAAGATTAAAAAAAATAGTCCCATTATACAAATGAGCAATCGATTAGCTTCACATCTAGTTATCGACAGTGAAGCGGTAATGATTATCCAAGAATCCTGTAAGGTCTCCATGGAGTTTAGCTGTGGTGGAGATAGCAAGGTTCCTCCATGATCCAGGATACACAGTTTAGGAATAGTCTACAACAATGTGGTTTTCTGTAAGGTGTACTAATGAAAAAAAATTACTCCCATTTAGGCAGGATCTTCAAATCAGTATTCCATAGTAGTCTTATTTCTTATTTTCTTGATTTTTTTTTCAACAGTAGAACATAATAACAAATCTCAACTATTAGTCACACTACCTCTATTACCTAGCTCTGCACATCATTCAAAGACTGACAAACAGATCATATGACTTTGAAGAGACAAGATATAATATTAGAAGATAAAATGCAAATCAATTTCTTCCTTATAAAATATTCAAAGACAAAACAAAGTACCCTAATTAAGGTAATATGGTTGGGCAAGGAGTTCTGGATGATTTTGCAACAAGTCAACAAAATATAATCTTGAACTATTATACTGCAACCATATTTTCCCAAGTTTCCAGCTACACCTGAGAACATGTTTTGGATGTACAGCTATCATCTCTTTGTGAATCAATAATTTTGCATGCAGATATGGTTTTATAAGGGAAATATTAAGTCATAGTGGCCAATAGAGAGACAGCACTGAAATTACTGTGTTTTCCATATTGTTAAATAATGCACAAGTTGAATATAACATGTAAATACTTAATGCCATAAAAAAAACAGACTGGATTTCTCATTCAAAGGCATACATGTCAAACCCACAGCAAATTATACCAGTCAGCTTATGAGAACAATTCCATACATCCTAAAGACAAAGCATATTTCCTGCATTATGGGCTAAGATAATCATTTGAGGGTGCACGCATCCAAAAGCATTCTCAGGCCAACTGCTGTGTTTATTAAATATATTATTAGTTTAAGTTTTCATCTATAGCATAAGCATTGATATTTTTACATTAATGACCTCTCATGACTTGTGTATTAATACAAACATATCAATGTTTATGTAATAGACGAAACTAAATCAACAAAATATTCATTAAATGTATCGTAGGGCAATTGGTCGGAGAACACCTCTGTTACACGGAAGGCCTCATTTCATAAAATGTAAAGCTGTACCGGTCTGTGATTAAGTCACCAAGCTACACTGCACCCTTGCCAACAGCTCCCACCTTAGAACTGACAGTGGACTGCTACTAAGCTTCCCAAAGCTGATGTTCTCTGATACATATCTAAGCAGAAGGTGAAAAATTCGACCAATTCATGTACTGGTCTAAAATTCTATTTCATTTCCTGAGGCATCCCTAAATTATAATCTACTTTGCAATATATCTGTGCCATTTATGTTCCTCATAGTTCTGCAAAGTTACTAATATGTTAAGTAATAATTTATGCATGTGTTCAAAAATTTTGATGATGCTTCATAAATAAAATTGTAAAGTACAAATATAAGTCCCAATACTTTTATTTCATTCTTATAATACTAGTCAGAAATATGGACATGCACTCTCTTGCACACACACTAGCATGCACACATGTATACATACACATACATATAATCAAACATTGAAAATAATTAAACTTTTAACTTTCCACTCAATGGAATTCACAATATTGAATGCCAATTTAAAATGAAGGCATCATTGCTTTCTTAACTACTCCATATTTTGCTGCTAACAAGCCAAATTCAAATTGTATCAAGATTAAATACATTATGCTATCTATTATGGTGAATCTTGTAACATTTTCATCCATAGCTGTATATTCTTCCTGCTTAGAAGGGTGCAAATAATTAAAAAAAATGTTTGAAGTAAAACATTAAATAATTTTGAGATATTCATATTTACAAGTGGGTAACTTTTACCTTAATTTCAAAAGTCAGTTCTAATCATTTTAACATCAAAAAGAGTTTTTTCAAATCCTTAGGAATATACAGACTTCCATGTGTGCACCATAAACTTCAGGCCTATCAATTTCAACTTGCATTTAAACATTTCTGAATAAAGAATTACCAATAATTTCAAATAACTTCATATAATTTAAGAATTTAGTACTGGTCATACATACATAATGTTTGCACAGTTCCAAGTACCGTATATATACATATACAAGCTTTGTGCCTATATTTCTAATTTATAATTCTTATATAACTGAGGCTCTATTATAAATCCAGGGGAATCTCATGCATCAATAAGTTATGTAACAGCAAATTTAAGAAACCATAATAGAGATTGTTCCTGTATCTTCAAGCAAAACCAACCACTTTACGACTATGAATGAAATTGATCAACGTCTTGACAAACTTAAAAAGCTATGCTGATGTAACAAATATAACTCTTGATGCATGGTAATTCTTTTCCCTTTGCAATGTAATATCACAGTGGAAGATGTAGGGTGTATCGAAATGTCACTAGATCTTAGTGGCAACACCGCTACCATCAGGTTCAAGTGATCTGCGTTTGACTTGATAAATCTTAATCTTTGTCTTTTAGCTTTCTAACATTGTCCATCTACATTTTAAAATAGTCCATTACAGACAATGCATCCTGTACAGTAACAGTATACAAATATTAACTGTTGAGAATATCACTTTGTAAGCTTTCTATAATGGTAATACTCTTTCATTCTTTCTTCATCTGACAAGATCAACACATAGCATTATTTATAGAAAGATAGGAGTTTTTCTTCAACTATTGACCTTGAAACATATGCCTTGGTAGGTTGTAAGGGTGAACTGTCCAAAATGAATTCTTGAAAAATTGCATCTTTATACTCCAGGAACTTGCAGCATCCAGGTATAAGAATGGGATGGGTCCTTCAGTACAAGACACTCAAAGAGCTATGAATACAAGTTCCAAAGAATGAAAGCTTCAAAATATTTCAGAGGATGGTACACTGAAAATGAAAAAAACAACAATCATTATTGATTTATATGAAAGGGAGAGCATGTGAGGGAGAAGGAGAGTGGGGGATAAAGAGTTTCAGTTAAGAGGGAGGGGAGGAGGGAGGGAGGGGGTAGGACAAAAGAGGAGAGAGGGAGGAGAGCAAATGGAAGAAAAGAAAGTGGAAATGGAGGAGGAAAGGAAATGGGTGAGAAGGAGGAAATGGGGAAGGAGGAGGAAAAGGGGGGAGGAGGAAATGTGGGAAGAGAAAGAGGAAATGGATGAGAAAGAGGAGAAAAGGAAAGAGGATGAGGAAGAGAGGAGGAGGAGTAAGAGGAAGGGTGGGAGAGGGAGAGGAGGGAAGGAGAGAGGAAGGAGGAGGAGGGAAAGGAAGGGTGGGAAGGAAGGAGGGAGGAGGGAAAGGAAGGGGAAGGAAGGAGGGAGGGAGGGAGGGAGGGAGTGAATGGAGAGAGGAAAAATGGAGAGGAGGAAATGGGGAGAGCAAGGAGGTAATGGAGGAGGAAAGGAGGAGAGATAATGAATGAGGAATGGGGAAGAGGAAATGGGAAGAGGAAGAAGAGGAAATAGAGGAGGAGGAGGAAGAGAAAGGGGAAGAGGAGGAGAGGAAGAGCAAATGGGGGAAGAGGAGGAGGAGGAAGAGCAAATGGGGGAAGAGGAGGAGGAGAGAGAAGAGGGGAGGAGGAAGAGGAAAGGAGGAGATGAGGAAATAGGGAGGAAATAGGGGAGGAGGAAGATGAAATGGGGAGGAGGAGGAGGAGGAGGAGGGAATGAGGAGGATTAAGTAGCTTCAATATATATATATATATATATATACACATACAAATTTTAGAATTTTTGGCCACATCTTTCATAAATACAAACTTACATCTTTTTTTCTCTTCTCCTCTTGAACTTGCGGAGGGGTTTGTGGCACCTGCCGTGTCTGAGGAGGGGTGCGGCTGGTAACGTGTAGCTCCTGCCTCTGCTTCTGCTTCTGCAGCCAGGCGGTTCTCTTCCTCCTGCAGCTTCTGTGCCATTTCTTCACTGAAAATATTTATTTCCTTGAGTCAACACACATCGCTTAACAATTATTTTCTTTTCAATGGCGCATCATAAATCTTAAACAAAGCAAAGCGTTTTCCTAGGCTCAAAGCCCATTTACGTCACGACAAAAGAGTACCTAGGTTAAAAGAAACCAAACCAAATTAATCCAATTATACCGATCTATATAATCACAAGACAACATCAGAGAAACTGGCAGTAGGAGTTTTGTTCAACTTTAGAGACTGACACACGAGTCAAATGGAGAGTGAATGATAATACAATTCTCAAATCCATGACTTCCCTTGCACTAACAGCGCAGGAATAGCAACATATAAATATATGCCTCAATATAGGACTAAACACATATTGTAAGCAAGTGGACCTGTGTGTGTGTTTGTTTGTCTGTTTATATGTGTATGCATGTGTGGCTCTGGGCAAAATGTATGTGTATGTGTGTGTGTGTGTGTGTGTTGTGTGTGTGTGTGTGTGTTGTGTGTGTGTGTGTGTGTGTGTGTGTGTGTGTGTGTGTGTGTGCGTGCGTGTGCGTGCGTGTGCGTGCGTGCGTGCGTGTGTGTGTGTGTGTGTGTGTGTGTGTTGTGTGCGCACTGTTGCGTGTGCGTGTGTGTGTGCGCATGTGTGTGCCTGTGTGTACATGTGTGTGTGCATGTGTATATGTATGTGTACATGTATGTAAACATGTGTGCATGTACATGTGTAAATTGTGTGCGTACATGCACATGTGTGTATGTGTACTTATTTGGGTCCCTATGAGTATATGCGCCTGTCTATATACATGTGTATCTGTGTGTACTTCTGTGTGCTTGTGCACATGAGCTTATGTGTGTAAACATGTTCCTGTGTATGTCTATGTCTATGTCTGTTAATAATTGTTTAGGTTTAAGCATTTTTGTCTATGCATTCATGCTAATGCCTGTGCGGTGAGCATGCATGTGTCCATGAGCATCTGTGAATCATGCAGGATTCCAACAAGCTACAAGGTTTTGTATGCTACTAATGATCAATGTGTGCAGGCATCATTAACCCATTCACAACAGGTAAACTTTCCTGTAAAGTTCGGTAAGACCAAGGTGCAGCAACACGTGCCACGCTGCACCTGGGTTATTGTCCAGCTCATGAACGAGTTTATAAGGCTCATGACATGATTAAACATTTAAATTTTTGCCAAGACATGACAGGACATAATTCAACGTGAATGGGTTAACTTTATCATAACCAAAGAATCTAAATGACTATGGAATTGCACTATAATGTATAGTTTTCATAATTCACTAATGAAGACATGCAGATAACAGCTGGCAAATTTGCTCAAATATCAAAATAAGAAGAATCACATAAACTATAATATAGATTTATGATAAACAACATTACAGTTTTCAAACTCAAGATATCTATTTGAAAATCAGGGAAGGACATTCAACAACCTCAAATGTGCAAATACATCAGGCATCAGCACTCAAGAAACAAGAAAAGAAAAGATTAATGTGAGGAATCAGAGCAGCAAAACTTTATGCAATAAAGTGTGCCGTCAAGCCACTCACTCAGACATATTGTGAAGCCCTAGTGAATCCTTTAGACGTTCAAAGTTTTGTTGTTGACGCTGCTGCAGCTCTACCTCATGTTGAAGCATCGCTGCCAACTGTTGACTGTAACATGTCGGATTAACATCAATATCCACAAAGTTTCTCCTATCTCTAAAACCTTGCCTATTTTTATTGAATTTCTAGAATATTGCATATTCTATTCTACTAAAATAAAGTTTGGTAACTTTTCTTTGTTTCATAAATGTGGGTATACCTCAATGTCAATGTACTCTATTTCTCAAGTTAATCAGTCAAAGCATGAATATGAAATTGATAATC
>NW_020869704.1:583460-600960 GCF_003789085.1 Penaeus vannamei | reverse complement strand
GAGGAATCCCTGGTCAGTCAGAAGCTGGTATAACTGGTCCTGCAAAGATAATATGAAATATGCTAATATGAAAGCTATACAAAAAAAATCAGTTCTGCGACAATGTGACAACCAAGATTAATAAGAAGATATGGTATGTATAGTAAATATCATGTGTTTATCATCTGTAGCCTACTTGCCTAAATAGAATCTAGTAACTAGCTCCTAAATACTTATAAAAAAAAAGTTCCAATATATAACAAATATCTACTACCACTACCACTACTACCACTACCACTACCACTACTACTACCAACAACAATAAAAATAATAATAATAATATTAATAGTATTAATAATAACCCAGATCATAATTCTAATTGTTCAGATGTTACAAATTCATAGTACACCTGAAATTATATTCTACTTGACTGAGGTTATTAAGTTGCTTCATTCTTATGTAAAATGGGCATGTTACACCTGAATACATATTCCATGTGACTGCAGACTTGAAGTTGCTTCATTTTAATGTAAAACAGGATTATAATTGTGACAACATAAATATTAAGGAAAACACACACACACACAAAATATTTATAAGTATTCAGACTCATATCATCAATATTATGATAATTACCATTATGATTATTTCCATTATCAATATTATCATTATTATTGTTGCTGTTATTGTTTGCTTATGGCCTATCATTCATCTTTGAGGCAAGTAAACTGTACTGAAGTTGTTAGATGTCAGTTTTTGCATATTTACTATTTCCATGACAATCCGAGAGAGAGGTTAAAAACTAAAGTACGAGGGTAAGGGGAAAGGGGACAAAATAGGGGAGAGGGAGAAAGGGATAGGAAGGGGGTTTAAAGAGAAAAGACTGGAAGGCAAGGGAAGGGGGCTTACAGAGGAAAAGGGAGAAGGGAGGGGCAGGCGGGGTTTTTTGTCTTCATCAATCTATTTCACTCAGGGATCGACAAGCCAACACAGTACAAATTAAATGACTACAGAGTATTCATGACACACAGGACACACCATATAATAAACTATAAAAGGAGATATGAAATAATCACATACATGATAAACAATGGAAACTATAAAAAGGAGTATCAACAGCCACCAAAATATGGGTATTGCAAAAGTATTTTGTCTAATGTGGGGGAGGAGTGCAGGAGAGAACAACCTACACTAAAGGTAGGGAGAGAGAAAGAAAGAGAGACTGAGAGAAAGGGAAAGGGAAAGAGGGGAGAGAGAGAGAGAGAGAGAGAGAGAGAGAGAGAGAGAGAGAGAGAGAGAGAGAGAGAGAGAGAGAGAGAGAGAGAGAGAGAGAGAGAGAGAGAGAGAGAGAGAGAGAGAGAGAGAGAGAGAGAGAGAGAGAGAGAGGGGAGGGGGACAATAATCAATAATCACAACAGTCAAAAAGAGAGAGAGAGCAAGAGAGAGAGAGAGAGAGAAAGAGACAATAACTGGACAATAATCCAAGTAATAATAAAAAATACTTATGACAACAAAGAAGAAAATCCCAAAGGCCGTCTAAAAGAACAAAAAATAATGTCGATCCGAGATTGGCCTTAGCTATTGGATAATTACCCCTCTCTTATATATGGTTGAGAAGTGGTTGTTTCTGAAGAGAACCGCAATCTCCTCCCTTTGTAAAGCTGACCCGAGTTCAAATAAGCCGTGGATTGTTAATTGCGATCCGCTGTTTGCCATAAACTCCTCACACAACATTGCTGTGAAACAAATTAAAGATAATCATGTGTACTTGTTATAGTCAAGCTTTAGTCTATTAATTAGCAAAAAATCCCTGACCTCTTTCTTGAATAAACTAATCCATGCAAGTTTAAAAGCTTGTTGATAAGCTTGTAATATCTTCAAAACATAGATAATTATTAAAAGTTTCATCTAAACAAATACAAATCAAGAGAATAGGCAACAATATAAACAGTTATATGTAATGACATCATTCATTTTCAGAATTTTTTATCTCTACTTTATAACTACATTTACTTAACATTCTTGAATATACTTTGCTATTCATTGTATTGCCTATTCATCAATTATTACAAACAATACACCTTTATTAACTACAGTTCACAATATTATGCATTTTAACCCCATCACCACATTTGGCAAGAATGCCTACAGTTATATAAGTTTATTTATTGTCTTTAAACATCATTGGCTCTAACAGAACTTCATCTCCAAGGAGTCAGTTATTAGCCCTACCTATCTCACCTGGTTACCATATTTGTTGATTTTGGAATGCTTATATTATATAATTTTATTGTCTTTAATGCTTTGAATAACTTAATAACATTTTAATAATTATAATATCTGTGAGAATATTAACATCATTATTATAAATAGTGTTAGAAGGAAAAACACATTTTCCTGCAGTTTCAAAGAATGGGTAAGCCAGGTACAATCATTAGGTACTCTTTGGTGGCAGCGTACATGAGGAGCCTTCGGTATGTGACAAAATTCACAAAGAGCTACAGGGTACAGCACATAAACCTGGGTGGTTGGGCTAAGTTAATCTCCTTCACTCGCAAAACTCGCTTACAATGAGTTCAAGTTTCTAGTCGAAGTCCATTTTCACACACAAATAATAATCAATGTACGAGTATGAAAAGTTCACAATTACACTATTTCATCCTATCCTGATATGTGCAACAAAATTTTGAAATGTGCTTCATTATTAGCTTGAAGATAAATATTCAGGCCATCATCTGGTTCCTCCACTCACAAAAGGATCTCCCAGGTGTGCAAGGCAGTACGCAGAGTCAGCTTCTTAAAGGAAAAAACTGAAGCACGGGAAACAAACTTAACCCCTTAAATCTGGTTGACATGACTATCACTTAACAAAAAATTTGGGTTGATGAGCAGGTGACATGATCATGGCATCTTAGGGAAAAATGGCGGAAAGAAAAGACTCGCCATGGGTCTACAAACCTCTTGAAGGGTGATTAGACTCATTTGACATTTAGAAAGGGGTGTTAGCATTATTCCCATCGAGCTAAGTGTAGTGTCCATGAGCTATGACTAGAAGAGCACAGGCTCCAGAGAAGATGCTATTTCCCTGCTCAGCATCCTATTCTTGGCCACTGTGACCAGCAGCACAGGTTGTATTACAGAAAATTGAATATTATGAAAAAAATATAAAAAAATACACATAAAAAAAAATTGCAATTTTTATTCTTACTGCATTGAGTTATGGACAACCTAGAGATGATATGGAGTCAGTGCAAGGAAAACAATCTATTGCCATCTGGATAAAGCAAATCAAATAACCAATATGGACGTTGGAAATGCAAAGGGGAGGCATACAGTCTTGTCACTGCACAAGAGTGTTCGCATGTACCTGGCCTACAAACTGCGCACCCAGCAAAGTGGTCTCTCACATAAGCCTAATGCCCATATTTTGGTACATGTGACTGCAGTGAAGCAACCGGATCCAAGGAGTTAACCTGCTCTGTATGCTCTTGGTTATGGCATAAATAACTGTTTAGAAAATAAAGTTAAAAAGCTTTTAAGACTACTTTTGAGGGACTGTTTTTCCTCAATGACCACAACCAAACAAGTAAACAACTGTTTAGTACATTAAACTTAGAGCAGACTCAACTGCACTTGATGGATCACATGACTGTCTAGTCATGAAGTGAAAGGAGTTCAACCATCATGAATGGGTAAGAAAAAAAAATTACATCAACATAGCCTGAGCTGTGACTTGCACTCCTTGAGGTGAGAAACAACTTTAGACAATGGTAGTCTGGTTTTCTTTTATTCCATGAAACTCTTACATTTTACAAATGCATCACAATTTTAGTTCGATCTTAATTTTTTTCACATCATCTCCCCTGCAATTTGGGTGACGTGACCATCATGTCATGAAAAGGTTTGGATTGAAGGGCGGGTGACGTGAACATGACGTTATGGAAACATTTGGCTTAGGGCTAAGGTGATGGGAACATGTCATTAAGAAAATTATGGCTGAAAGTCAGGGTGATGGCAATGACTCTCAAAATTCTTGGACGGTGGTTAGACTCAGTGGGCATTTAATCTTGCATTATTCCTATCAGCAAAGAGTGTGGAATGTACCATATGTGAGCATGGTTACGTAAGTAAGTCTAACACCTGGATTTTGGGTCATGTGCAGGCAGCGAACCACCTGGATCCAAGGGGCTAATACAATGACACTGGCCATATCATAAATATAATCAAATTATTCGCTGGTTTCAGTCATGCTAAAAATTTCTAAAAAACAGATAAATAAGACTTTAAACCTACCCTTTAAATGCTCCATTTGGATGTGCGAATTGAGCTTTGTTTTACACAAGCATTTTATTCAACTTTAACCCATGCCCAAAAAGCAATTTTTATTTTTCATGGAGAAAAGGCTCCCCAGTCAACCACTCCAAATCTTAAAAGCAGGACTCAAAATCCATAAATAATCTAAAATAATAAACAATATGAGAAACAAATAATCTCATAAATTACGTTACTCCCATTTTACAAATCCATATAATCTTTGATGACAAATACAATAACAAAATATCTTATCACTTATAAAATATACAAAGGGGAAATACTTATGCATACAAATATAGATATGGATACAGATATAGACATAAAAACAGATGCAAATGAAGATATGGACATAGCTGTGATACGGATATGGGTACATATATATAGATGCAAATGGCCAGACATATTGGTTCTACTTCATAGACACCTTCTTATAACAGTGCCCTGTTAAACAGGTGGTGACCCCATTTCCCTATGTGGATGTCCTTCCCAAATATGACTATAGTCAAGACTGAAACCCATGTACTTGTTGACACTCCTTAGTGCCCAGTTACACAGGTTAACACTGCACTACAGCAGCCCCCACATATATAGATCCAAATATACATATACAGGTGTAGGTATAGTAACAAAAATTGACTGCAAAAACAGGTTGCCATTTTTTCTTCTCACCTTTGACAAGCAAGTCGTTGTTATTGTTCTTGACAGCTTCTTCCCTCCAAGCGAAGATATTGTTAGTCAGCTGATTATAAGAGAGGTCTGTGATGACAGGGGCAACTTCACTGGAGGGATCCACAACCCAACCGTGGTACAGCATGATGCCCAACAGGTCAAACACACACAACTCACCCGTAAATTCAAAATCTCGTACTCTGATACAAGAGAGGGGGAGGGGGGAACATAAGACATTGAAAAGAATATAAAAAATAAATAAAAACTGGGTTTGGTACACCATATCACTTTATAGTCCATTATCATACACATAACAAAACTACATCATATAAAGATGTTTTCTTTTTACTTCCATTTAAAATTTAGGTGCACATCCCTATTACAAATTCATACTACTTCATTTTATAAGCAATATTAAAGAGAATGTCTTTTTAAAGCCAAATTTCATTTAAATATACATGCAATCTTTTTAGGTACATAATACCATAAATAGCTAGCAAAAATTAACAGTATTCTCCTTTCTCTACAAACATCTTATTCTCTGTAATTCTACCTGAGGTTAATGGTTAATGGTTAAAAAGCAAAATAAATGTGCTAGACATCTAAGGTCATATAGCATTATAGGAAAGTATATTAAAGGTAGGGTGAAGGATGATAGTTGCTATGCATCAACTATCTAGAGTGATCTTGAAAAGTTAAAGATGGGTAAAAAAGTTCCTGTGTGAATGGGCTATGGTGAGTTTAGGTTAGGGAATTACATAAGTGTTTCACATGTGTATACAGGAAGGAGTGGAAATGATAGAGGGGATAGAGGGAGGGAGAATGTACATGTAGTAAGGGTTGAGGGGGGTGGACTGTGTTGGGAAGGAGTAGGAGGAAGTGGTGTATGGGGAATATGAATAGGAGGAGGATGGGTGTTTGGGGGATGGATAGAGTGGCAAAAGAATTTGCTGGGGAGGTAGAATATAGAAGTGGAAGTAGATAAGTAAGTAGGTATAGGGGAGGGTATAGGAACATCTTGAGGTGGAGGGGGAGGGGCAGAGCGAGCGACATTACTTGAGTAGGGAGTATAAGAGAAACCTTATCGGCGTGCTTCCCGTCTGGCTTCAAGTAGAGTGAGATCATTTTTGTATCTACGAGTTGCTACCTTAGACTCAAACTTGTAAGTGGGACAGCCTTTTTAAAATACATTATGGGGTCCGCCACAGTTAGCACAAGTGCGTGCTTGTACAGGGCAGTTTGATCGGTTATGACCGGGTTGGGCACATATGGGGCATCGGTCTGTGGAGCAGCAGTGTTTGGCAGGATGTCCAAAGTGCCAACAGTTTTGACATTGACAGGGAGGAGGTTGATATGGTAGAACAGGAAGGGATTGTCCGCCAATGTAGTTACGAAAGGGAAGGTCATGTGTATTGAAAGTAATTTTGGCAGTGTTGGTGGATTTCTTTCATTGTCTTTGAGTCTTTGAGGCAGCTTTGAGTACTCTCCACAATCTGACCAATCGATATCCATAGGGCAGCTTGCTGGGGAGATAGAGACAGTTCCAGTACAATGTTATTGAAGTATGGATGAGGTCTGCCAGGAATGGGATTGCCTGAGTAGGAGCTGTAGGGGAATCACAAAAAATCGGTCATCCCATTTGCTGGCTAAAAAGAAACAGTCATTTAACCCATATTACGACGGGTGACCTCCCAATTACATATGAACAACCAGACAAAACACAATAAAAACACATCGCAACGGGCATCCTCCACCACCCGGAACGTGTGACAGTCGAGGAGGCGAGCTTACGCTCCGATTCCGTCGCAGGCAGATTCCGGGCCAGTCGTGTGAGAAGAGGGAGTATTATTGACGAGGGGTATGTATTACAGAGGAGTGGTAGAGGAACTGAGGTAAATAGGGAAGATGAGGTAATTGGTGAAGAAGGCTGTGGGGGTAGAGTTGATGAAGTTGAAGAGGTTGAGAAGTAGGAAGTCACACCACTTGGGTGGATAATGCACTAGCAGGCATTGAGGAGTGGGTAGTAGGTGAGTAAGTATCAGAGTCGTGGTCAAAGAGAGAGAGCCTGGGATCGCGGACCGGGAGAGTTTGAATCGGGGCGACTATTTGATGAAGGGGCAAGCTCCATTGCCTCTAATATGGTATTACTTCTATATTATTGCCTTGGAAATATGTTGGGAAATAAACAGTCCACCCCTCAGGTTTGCCCTTGAGAGGTAAGGGATAAACAACAAAACAGGGGAATACCATGCCCATGGTTCCCTCAGGCTGTTCAGGACTGGCACAAAGTCAGCCTTTCATCCTCACTCACGACCACACCTCAGTACAATCTTAAGAAGTAAATAGTAGAAGGCGCGTTGGAGAAGGGATGGAAATGAAAGAGCTGGAGGGAGAAAAGACCATCCAAAATTACTTGAGACGAGGGCTGAGGCCCTAGGCAGGGGAAATACCAGCATTGGGTCTCAGTCTCATCCTCAAAAGCCCCCCCCGACAACAACGCCACAACGGGGATTGGGGAGGTCTATAACTTCTAAAATTATCAATCAAATACATGCTTACCCTGAAAATTTAATATTCACATCAAGGCAGTCAACACAGCTTGTGCAATAATAACTTGCACACCTTCTGTATTCTGTTCCAGGTGTCTCCTCATCTCCAAAGGCAGAGAGTTGCGAGGCAGGTCGAACAAGGCATTGCCAACCATCAGCACCAGCTCTCCACCAGTTATCATCCCGAGCAACTACGAACGAAATCAGTCATGAAGTGTAATCTGGCCCTGCAGAATAAGGTATGTTTAACTCACGCACACAATTTCATTATAGAGATAAAAAACATCAACACACAACGACCTCACTAAACTCATCTTTATCTTGGACACACACAGTACACACGAACCAAAAACACTCAAAAAATAAATTTAACATCGCACACAAAACAAATATTCATCAGCAGCACACAAGAAATCATCCACCACAAAAAAATTCCAAAACTCCTTCATCATACACATGCCGCTTAGATCTATAACATGCTAATAAGCACCTTTCAACACTAGCGATCTCACAGATGCACCAAAACGATAAAAAATGCCCTACAACATTGTACTTTTATAATACAGTATCGCTCAGGAAAATACAGGTAACAAAAATTTGCTACTACAATACAACACAAAGCCCAAGATCTAAGCTACAAAATCATATATGTGACAGAGAAACATTTATTTGCCACACCTACTACATACAATAGTGCAGATCACATCACCATAAACTTTTTCAAATGGCTCGGGAATGCAACCTGAGACACCCATGCACTAAACAGCACGCTCGAGTCAACAAATCAATAAGTTAAATCTATTTATACGATCACTCACACTAGGAATAATATATCACAGCTTGCCAGTGACGTAAACATACACTTTAGCCACGAAAAGGAAATCATGGATTGTGGACATGAGGCAGAAAAAACACATTGCCTAAGCTCCCTCTTATCCTGTATGTGCCCATGCAAAATAATTGTTGTTTCATTTCTATTTTATTCTATGCGCCTACACGGATCTCATCAACTTTCTGTTACATCGGGCGGCTCAAGCATTTAAATGAGCAAAATAAAATAGGTGAAGTAATTAAATTATGCGGTACGATTACTACTCAAATGCACACTGTATTGCAAAGATTTTTATACATCAGAGGAATTTCAGTTCTGTGCGGTGTTATGATTATGTTGAAGAATTGGTATGGGGATTATGTTCTATGCATCAGGTTAGATATGCTGTCAAAAGCAATAAGCAAATTTAAAAGAGGGGGAAAGTAGTTGTGGGAGTAAAAAGAGTGTTGAAGAAAGAAGGAGATTATGAGTAAAATTCCAAATAAGAGGCGGAAGAGAAGTGGTAAATAGTTGAGTATGGTTAATGGAAAAGGGAGACGAGTTCAATGATCAAAGTAATGTATTGAACTTATGAGATATATGTAGAGTGGTGAGTATGAGGTGAGGAGAAGAAGATCACGAGTAACTCAAACACAAATCGAGACCAAACTACAGAGTGCGAGAAGAAGGGTAAGAGCAGAAAACGTAACCTCGTGTAGAACTAAATCTATCTCGTAGGTTAAAACTAACCTAACAATATCCATTTGCATTAATATCTAGACCTAAATAAAACTAATAATAAACATATTAAGGTTATAATATTATATATAATATAATATATCACAAAATGGGTAGATATCATTAATAATCAATAAGTAACAGAACACATATTGAAATAGGATAACTACAAATTAAATGTAACTTGCACTCAGCACAAATAAATATTATTAAGAGAGACCTTTGGCTTGCACTGAGCACTTATCAGGATACTACCATCCTTTGACAGTATCGAGAGCGATTCAAATCTCAAAAATATGTAAGGTTTTGGTTAAGCAATGTAGGGAACCAAACAGTGGCATAGGATAGATTCACTACTTTAATGCGAGCAAATATTAACAATATCAAAACCTGGAACTCGAGCGGTGTAAGAGTATAAATAAAAAAGGACTGAATATTCCAGCAACTGACAGAGTTACCATGTTTGCCTGCTTTTGTATTTGCTCTGTATTTTATGTAATTTGTGAGTGTTGCTTAATATTATATGGGCAGGAGTGGGATGATGTTATTGGTATATGGTCATGAATGGGGTGTTTGTTTTGCGCGATTTGATTCCTCAGTAATTTTGTATGTTTTTTGTTGTCTGTTTTGTTTGGTACATTCGTCGCTTAGATTGTGTAGTTGAGTTAAGATAATAGTATTTCAGATCATACTTTGTGCATTGATGGTGGGCTATATGTGGTAAGCACTGTTGTGTGCTCTGCGTGAGGTATCTAGGATTTGGGAGTTTTGTGTGAGATTGGTTCGCTATTGTGGTGTTCGACTGGATTGTGAAAGAAATCTGCTCGTGAGTCTAAATAGTTGATTTATCAGACTTTTTTTTAAGTCTCTGGAAATTTCGATTAAGCTCTTCGAGGGTCACTATTAATCGTTTATATTACATAAAAGTTCTGTAAAGACTATAACTCTCTGTATGTCGTACTTGTACTATGAATGAAGTATGGTTGAGTAGCATATATATAAGATAAACATCTACAGGAAGCACTGTTATTCTATATAAGTGACAACACATGTGCAGGAGAGCTTGAATATTGATATAGCCGCAATTGTTTGGCTATGAGGTGATCAACAGTATCGATGCGCACTAGTGTATTGTGCACAGAATTCGAGGTTTATAGTTGAATAAGGATATAGTCTTTAGATAGTTGCACTAGCTGTGGAATGTTTCCCAAGCATATGTTAATTGCTGTGAGAATATGGTTGTCGCTGTCTCCTCTCTTCTGTCAAAATATCCATCTCGTTCGACAAGTGGAAAATTGGCGGATCACCCGTCCTGCTTCATCGAGTTCCTGTGTCTAAGCGAGCAAGCAGGAGGTGAGCTTTGATAATGGGGAGCAACAGAATTGCGGGTTAATACCACGATGTGTATCGTACGGAAGCACGCCAAACAATTTGTTCGAGTGAGAGGTGAGTGGGGATCTTTAGTATTACGCGGCGGCGGGACGAGAAAGCGATTTTTTTGATTTGTGTGTATTTTATTGGGGCGAACGGGCCACGTTAATATAGTGATGCGGAAATGAGAGACTTCGCTCGTGATTAATGCTAATCGATGTTGGAAAGGAACTGTCTCTTAGTGACCATGTTGGATAGGAGTAACTAGTAGGGAGTGAGGGGGACGATGTAGTCAGGGAGATTAAAGAGATTAATGGAGGTGGAAAGGAGAAAGGCTTGGTGAATATATTTGCGAGGGACAGAGAACGTGATTATGAATTTCTACTATTTAACTATTGTCGAATTCATAGATAGTGATTGGGATATGTTTTATCATCCTCGTTTAAATTAATTTTTCCATTTTTTTCTTTTTGATTTATTAAAGTGTGTCCGATATGAAAATTGTCGGTCGTTGCGTTGTTTGGAGGAGTGAAGTATGATGTAAGTATATGTCGCAACCATTGGAGTGTTTTTAGAGAGAAATTGAAAAGGTTGGGGAGCTGGAGTTTGGATATTTTTCTCTCATGTTTCAATTATTGCATATGTGGCTTGGTCCTCGTGTGTGCTGACTGCTGAGTTTGAAAGTAAACAATGGGTATAAGGGGTAAGAGTCAGAGATTGTTCAGTTGCTGTGCTTGTAAAGAGTAATAATATTCTGAAAGTAAGATGCTGTTGAATTTGTTGGTGGGTGTCAAAAAGCGAAGAATTATCAAGGGGTAGCAGGTTATAACGAAGACATAGACTTTTACTAAGCCTAGCCAAGTCAGAGTACATGGTTGTGTAGCTCCATATCGATCCGTTTCTGTTACGTGACTCACCAATTGGCGTTCTGGGTACCTGTCCACTAAAAACTGAGGCATCTTGAAACTTGGTATGATTCTTCGTTTATGTGTTCGATGTTGTGTTGTTATGTAGTCCACTCTGTGTGTGTATAACTGATGATAAAGGATATATTGCAGCACGGACTCGAGAGAGTTGTAGCTGATAGCCATGTTCTGACCATCGGTGCATACGATTTTCTTGAGAGAGCCCTCTGAGAAATAGAAGGCGGGGTTGTATGCCCTCTGGTTGGTATGATGGAAGTGCAGATTTTGTGGTAATATGCATATGTGTCGGTACTGCTAGTGGAAGCCACTTTATGGAGTCCCATCTTCTGTATCTACATCATCGAAAAAGCCTCCATGCGGATGACCAGCACCTGGACGCAATTTTATAAAAGACTACATTTCTCGCGCTTTATCGTACATATTCTTCCACAATTAGCATCACAACACTCACTAGCTCTCCTGGTCGACCATCTCACTTGCCCATTCTCCTTTGTGTCTAGGGTCTCCCTCATTCTCATCCAGCCTTCCGTCATACAACTTGGAAACTTTTAGTTCCCAATCTATCCCCCTCCTCACACGTGATATCTGCACTGTGTACTTCTCTGGGTTCCACCATCCCCTGGGAGACAGGAAAGGAGCCATCAAGTGCAATCCCCAGCATTTCTACCTAATCAGGTTTCCCTCCTCCCCTTCTGCCTACTGTCTCATACTTTCTCCACTTAATTGCTCTCTGTGTCACTCATCTTGGTCTGACACTTTAACCTCACTTTACGTTCTCTTCTTCACCTCTTTCTCATTCTTGCCTTCGTCTCTGTGCCATTTCCTGACGTCCTTGAGTTGATTACCAAGGAGGTACTACCATTCCCGCACACGCACCTATCGGGGAGGCACCTCCTCCTTTTCCCTATGTTATCCTCTGATCAACTATCCCTACAATGTACTCTCGCTTCACCACCCTATTGTGGTGGCGCCGCTGTCAGCTCCCCCCTGCTTGCAGCCACTTCTCATGTTCCACGGTCTCTGGCTCCAACAGCCCCTTTCTTCCCCCGTCTCCCAGCTGTTGCATGCTTCCTCCTTTTCGTGCTCTAACTCTTTACCCCCCTCTCTCGATCACCTCCTTCTCATACGCCCACAATCATCATCCTCGCCTCCTCTCTCTTCATCCCCTGCAACACACTCACGGAAGAAACTTAATCTATCTCCTGAACCATCACCAGCCTTCCTTCATCCTTTCCTCACTCGTCTTGAACAGAGTAGACTACAACCCCCTCATAGCAAAACAAACATCATTTCCACAAAGCTTTTAATCTATATCACCCTAACCATACTTACAAAATATGTCTCTACATCAACCCTGTACATTGGCTAACCCTTTTATTTACCTCCTCTACCCACTATCCTCTCGCAAGGGGACGATGCGCTATACCAGTGATGAAAAAAATTCTGAAATTTGGCTACCAGGACACGCACGAACGGGAGACCGTAATACTTAATATATAGCATCAATCTACACGCTTTCATATCTAATCTTTAAGGAGAGCCACAACATTACAACATCTGGACATCTATCAATAAACAAGCAATCATATTATAATACACACATTATATGTAACAAAATTATATTATACATAAATGTATCAATTAAATTTAATAAATAATATAATTGTCCCTAATATTGACCACTTTTATAGCCCCTAATAACTACATGCAGACATTCAGAAGCTACATCTTCACACACACATCACCATTTATATACACATCACTCAAAATATAAATTACAAAAAGAACATATCACTGGGCATTCCAAGTTTTATTAACTTACCAAAATACTCTATGGATCTGGAACCACTCACCTCACTTCCCTCCCCTCCTCATATCACCTCTTCACGTAAAACTTCTTATCCTCCCACTCAATACGCTAGAGAAAACTGAACAACATTACTACGCGAAAATATCATAAAACGGATCATAACTTACTATTATCTATCTTATCTATTTATCCATTTCTAAATCGGATAATTACTGCCATAAGGGATCTAGTGGGGGTGTAATGGGTTGGCTACTATGTACTGTGTCAGTGGTGGGTGAGTTATCAGGGTTGGATGTGCTAGGGTTAAGCGTGGTGGACACGTGGCGTGGTGAGGCAGTGATTCTCAAACAATAGGATGAATTGAGGTTATGGGGTGCTCAGGCTTTACAAGCGTATGATATTCTGATGGTGTAGGGACTAGTTTCATTTCAATGAGTGCACTGGTCTTTGTGGGAGTAAGGCGGAGATTATGTGCGTGTACTGCTCATTGTCGGTTAATGGGACGCTGAGAGGGGCGAGATAGTCGAGATAGAGGAATTATAGTAGTGAGGTGAGGATTGAAAATGTGATCGAATGTGGTGGCGTAGCGGCTACAGGAACAGTATTGAGGATTTAACAGGAGACCATAGTATATTATCTTCATTTTTAGAAATGCAAAAAGAAAGATAGTTTACATTCACAAACATACACTATGCAAGGTTATTCTTGAAAATTAATATAAAAAAATTGCATTTTTTTTTCTTTTAATATCAAAAGATGGTGGAATGAACTTTTTGTGACTGTAGCTGATATTTAATTTCTATTCCTCCAGATCAATCTAATCCAATTAATATTAACTGAACCCAATCTCCAATCTAACCTATTTCTAACTACATCTGCACCTAAAATTAGCCCTACTGCATTCCCCTAGACCCCTCAGCCTCGGAATATTACCATTATGGTATTATTCGTCACTACCGCAATTTCATTCATAAAGCAGTGTATGTTATTTTACAAGGCCATATGCTCTTTTCTTACTACAAGTATTCATAGATTTTAGCCCCCCTAAAGAATATTCACCAAATAAAACTAACCTAAATAAACAACAGAAGACCTAAAAAGAAAGTAAATATATAACTCTTAATACAAAAATGGCATTAACAATCCTTCTCACAGATTTCCAAGTTCTCTGGCCTGCCCGATTATCTATTTGAAGTTCACCCATTGACACTAAAAGCCCATGTATACATGTAATATCCACTGATCTCTTTTCTTTTTCTCTTTTCGTACACATATAACAACCACTTATCTTTTCTTCTTCTCTTTTCATACACACGTAATATCCACTGTTCTTTCCTTCTCTTTTTGTTTATATGTAAAATTCACTGTTCTCTTCTTGTTCTCTTTTCTTTTTCTCTGCACATGGATCCCTTCATAAGTGCTTAGTCACTAAGGAGTCATTTACAAAGTCTCCCTTATCCTATCTGTTTACCCCCCTCTTTGAATTTTCAAAGCGAGATTTTTATCTTTATTACTACCTTTACTATATATAATGTTATAATAATACCCATGATACCCATAATAATAATGTCAAACCTATGATACCCATAATAATAATGCCCAGAAGAATCACGGAATGTAATAGACTAAACACTTACGTTTAAGTAGGCCTAGTAACCGACTTCTTGATATTACATACTTGTGAAACCATTTAGTCCTGTCACCACTTCATACAACAGATAGCCTTTATGAAAACAAAACCAATAAAACAAAACCGCAAGGGCTGTCTATATACCCAGTGCCAATGGGTTAAGCCAATGCAGTGACGACAACAATCAAAGGCAAATCAACTGCCACAATATTAATATGAGTCAGCTAATGGTGAAACCCTGAATCACCATAGCGCCGCAACTGTTCACAAGGGATACTTAACTTCTAATACATACACATCCTTTGCAAACCTAATACGTCAATATGAATAATTGAATACTTGTAAAATACTTGTAAAATTTCAAAGACAATTTCCTCTTCATAATACATAAGAGATATTCAAAATAACAGACAGATCTTTGAACAATTATATTTTTATTGGGCATTTTAATAAAATATCTATGGGTAAAATCAATTAAAACCTTTTCAACAAAGTCTACCTTTTCTAGAATAATATTATGAACAGACTTCTGCAATTTACTTCACTTTCTTTTTCTTAAATTATGTACACATTTGGAATAAGTGAAGAACAAACCTAACCCTCATAAAATATCCACCTGCAAATATCAGAACACCCTTTAAAGCACAGGAAAACTGACAATTATCACAATTACTGGTAAATAATTAGAAGACACTTGCATTTGGTCAATGGATCATGATTACTGGAGCAGTCACAGCACCTGTCTGCACTCCAGCAATAGCCAACAAACCTCTGCCATGTTTAAAGCAAAATTAACCTTATATACCCGGAGATTTATTGTTAAATAAGGATCTACTCCAGGACTATTCTTGAAAGAAGATATATAATGGATGATAGTTGGCCTTTGCTAAATTGCATAGTGCTTAGGCTGCAAACATTACTTTACACTGCACCAGTACGATATTAGGTTGAACTAAACTAAGACTATAGGCCTTTCACATAAATACAATGAAAAAACATCACTTTGAATGCCACTCCACATTCCCTAAACATTCACCAGGATGCCCTGATATTATCAAACATAGATGTCAATCACCTACGTATACTATTCACGTTACCAATGGTGAAAATATTAGACTATTCTACAAATGTCACTCATAACTTCCTATTTTCAATACTTTAGTGAAGATGAATACTAAAAATTGGTTTTCCTTTTTGTTATTCTATTAGTCAGGTCTAGATCCTCTAGAGGTGCCTCAAAGATATCATAATATAATCCTTACAATGTCTAATACTAGATTCTTCCAGATTACAAAAATGCCAGGAAGTCTTTTGTTGTGATCAGAAAATGTGGGGGAAAAAAATTAGTATTGTAACACCAGATGTTAATATAGTACTTCGAGAAAAAAGGAACTACACGAAGCCTCTAAGTGGTGAATGGTCCCTTAACTACCATAGGCCTACTTATGGTCAAAAAAATTTCACTAGAAATCAAAAGATATCTATGCACTTGTAGTACTAAAAGTCCTCTCGCTCAACCTTCATGTAATACCTATCTTAATAGCACATGTTCATTCCAAACATTGATAAGACAGGAAAAATATCTACAAGCCACAAAAACATTAACCTATATCCTATGCCGCACTCACATGTCTGGCTTTCACATTAATTGGCCCGTTGGCAAAAAACATCTCCATATATTTTCTGACAAGAGAGGCTTATAGAAGACTGCAGCAATTTATCTTCAAATATAAAAACTCTCTAACCTCTACCCTGCCAGTATATACATAATAGAAGTCTGTAGTAATTTATTGAAGCACCAAAGATTAGCAATCTCTTCATACTATGGCACTATCAGGGTTTGACATAAGAATGCTGGCCTTCAATCTTAGATCAAAGTAAGCATTAAATGGAACTGGACTACCATGGCCAATATAATGACAAAAAAGGGTGTGGTAATTGTTCAGAACTGGACTACATCAAGTGAGGCTATGGACTCCTCACTGTGCACTCAAGAAATGGCTAAAGGAATTAGGTAACTACAACTCTATACATAAATCATACATAGGAAGAAAATGAAAGATATGATTTAATATAACATGTGAAGAATAGTAAGTACATAAACTAATATTTTGTACTAAACCAATTTCATAAGATTTTTTTTTTTTATTCTTTCCCTATTAATCTTTCAAGATGGTATTTATTCATTTGCTCAGGAAATGTTTATAATGGTTTTAAGTATAGGACTTTGAGCTATGATGGGAGACCTACAACCATGAGTACAGCCATACATTGGTGCGAAGTTAAACAATCACCAGTGTCGGAATTATGTCCTCCAGCAGATGACAGAAAAGTCCACCTCCTATGTTCTACTTAGATATATCTTGGTCTAGTTCATTATTTGGAAATAAATCAGCAGTTGACGTCTACAAGCTTTGATGCCAGAATATGTGGTAGAAGTTAGTGAGTTTGTTGGTGCAGATGTCATACCGATCAGCATAAGGCCATTGCCAAACATGCAAGTATTTTCTAAACACTTACCAATTCCTTCTTTCCTATCTTTGACAAAAATATGTACAATGAAGTATTAACTCCTCTAAAACTGATATAAATTCTCATGATTTCCTTCTGCTTTTGTTTGTACTAAATTTGTATCAAGTAATAAATCAAATAACATTTAAATGAATAAGCTCTTCAGTACAGAAGTTTTCTCCACACTTTTTT
>NW_020869704.1:568460-570960 GCF_003789085.1 Penaeus vannamei | reverse complement strand
AAGTTTATTTCGGTCGGAGAACCTTGTCATATTTCCTCGGGTCGAAGTGATGATCACAGAAATCCAGTTTAAGGGAAAATAACGACAAATTTGATCCTTAAAAGTATTTAAAAAAACACAGAGATGCAACCTGAAAAAAGAAAAAAAAAAAGAGAGTCAACAAGCAAAAACAATTGGATTTCGATCACTTCTTCCCCGGAAACCCCATCCCGACAAGGGGTTTCCACGACCACAAAACCGCTCTTCTGAGGAGTAAATCAAGCGCGCATTTCTGTCTCCCCGAAAGAGGGCTCTCATAACTCCCCCCTCCCCCCCTTCCCCCGTGCCTCATAAAAAGGGGGAACAGGTTGACGGCGACTAGAAATCAATGAAGGGGTAGATCCAGAGTCCGTCAGCCCGTCCGTGGCAGGATAAATCTGCAAGCGCTCGCGGGAGGAGAGTGGTCGGCGGGAGCGAGGGCGGACGGGGGATTCCTCGGCTCCTGGGCGGGGCGGGAGGCGCCCGGTGGCCAGGGCTGCCTTGGGGGGGGACACAAGCATACGTACTTGTGATGTATATATATATATTTATATATCACCGGATATATATATATATGTATGTATATAGCACCTATATTTTATAACATATTATATGCTATTATATATGTATATATAGGTAATAATATAGATATATATTAATATATTATATAATATAATATATAATGTGTGTGTGTGTGTGTGTGTGTGTGGTGTGTGTGGTGTGGTACGGATATACATATATATATATATATATGATATATATTATAAAATAGAGGTATGATTGTATGTATATAATTATATATAATATAACATAATGTGATATGTCTATGATATAATAATATTATATATATATATATATATATATACTATATATATAGAATAGATATACAGATAGTATATACACGGAATACGACTATAATATATAATATATTATGTATATTAATAATATAATATGAAATTATATAGGTATGTAGCTATATATAACCAACACTATCTATCAGCACACGACATACACACACACACACACACACACACACACACCCACACACAAACACACACAAACACACAGCACACACACACGCACACACACGCAACACAAACACACACACACACACACACACACACAAACACACAACACACACACACACACACATGCACACACACACACATATTATAAATATATATATATATATATAATATTTATATGTATGCATGTATTTATTGATATATAATATATAGAGAGAGAGAGATAAATATAGCTATGTATATATAGATAATATATAAGTGTGGAAGCATATAGATAGATAGGGATAGATAGAAGATAGATTTATATGTATATGTATATAATGTATATATGATATATAATATATATAATATATATATATATATAATATATATTTATATATTTGTATTTGCATGTATATGTATCAAATCATATAGTATATGTATATATATATATATAGAATATATAATAATATATAATATATATATATATATATAAATTTAATATTGTGTGTGTGTGTGTATGTGGTGGTATGTGTGTGTGTGTGCAAACTTCAGTATAACCACTGGATACATACTGAATATATTTGCACACCACCACACAAACACATATTTTCGACTGCAGTACTTGCGCATCTTTCTGACCTTTAACCAAAGATGGTGGAAATAACGTCTAATTTACATATGCAATGTAACTGACTGAAAAGGCAACTCATCCCCCTGTTAATCTGGCAACGGTGTCACTATTTCTCTTATTACTAAGATGGTAAGATATTTTGTCTTGTTCTCTGTCTTTTATTCGTGGTAGAAGTGTGTATGTTAGATTATTGGAAGGGGGAGGTAGAAGAAAAGAGAGTGGAAGCTGGCGAGGGGAAAGGAAGAAGGAAAACGGAATAAAGAGAAGGGGACGAAGAGAGAGAGATGGATGTATTAATAAAGGGTGATAGAGAAAGATGATAATTTGTTTGTTATATGAATATATACACACAAACATTACACACACCACACGCACACACACAACACATATATATATCATATATACTATATATATGTTCATATAATACATATATACTTATATATATATGTATATATGTTCATATATATATATAATTATGTTAACAATAAATATTATCGAGGTTATGACTATTGTGATAAGATTAGTTTAATAGTTGTTGCAGCCATAGTGACTGTACGAACAATGGAAATAACGACAATAACAGAAATAATTCATTTATATAAGCGCCCTTCACTGGTGAATCAATAAAGAATCAGAAAGCATGACATGCGGACGATAAAAACAGATTGGAAAAGAGAGAATAAAACATGAAACAAGGACGATAAACAGAACTGCAAAGCAACACGCCAATGCAGCTTCAGAAGCGGGGTTCGACTCGAGAGCAGCTTCAGAGGCGGGGGTCGTACCTCAGCCACCGGGCGGCCTTGCACCGACTCCTGACCTTGCCAGTGAAATGCAAAGGTCA
>NW_020869704.1:558460-560960 GCF_003789085.1 Penaeus vannamei | reverse complement strand
CTGCATGGCTTATTTGTATTCAGATTTTTCGGCATTTAGGAACCCGCAATGGATGCTCTGTTGGACGGGAATGGTGCATTTAAGAGCGCTTGCACGTGTTCTGTGTCGCTGCGTTACAGCTGAGAGTTGCTCCACTTGTCTTGGGGGATCTGTGCAGCATTTTTGGACGGCTGAACTTGAGTTACGTTAAAGCGGCTACATTTATCTTTATAGCTATTTACCTATATGTATATCCTGGAGAGAGAGAGAGAGAGAGAGAGAGAGAGAGAGAGAAGAGAGAGAGAGAGAGAAGAGAGAGAGAGAGAGAGAGAGAGAGAGAGAGAGAGAGAGAGAGAGAGAGAGGCATAGATAGATAGATAGAGAGAGAGAGAGAGAGAGAGAGAGAGAGAGAGGAGAGAGAGAGAGAGAGAGAGAGAGAGAGAGAGAGAGAGAATGAGAGTGTGTGTGTAAGAGATAGATAGATAGATAGAGAGAGAGAGAGAGAGAGAGAGAGAGAGAGAGAGAGAGAGAGAGAGAGAGAGAGAGAGAGAGAGAGAGAGAGAGAGAGAGAAGAGTCCGCACACGTGCCTTGTGATGCATTTGGGGCCATTTCCCTCGCATCCGCATTCATCTCAGACGAATTTACGGTCAGAATCGGTGCAGCGCTGGTGATGTCTGCCTCCTGCCTGCCCCGGTATAGCGTTGCTCGGGAGGGAAAGGGACTTATTCACGCCGTCGTCGCCGCGGTCTGACCAGGGCAGGAGGTCCACCCAGGTCAATTTGGCGAGCCTTTGTCGGGAGTAATGCATAATCGATCGCCACGAACTTGTTCTTACAGGCGAGCACGTTTCCCGGAGCTTTCAAAACACCGCGCAGCCACAGCGCCCGCGATCCACACACGCACCGCCGCCCCCGAGTGAAATCGTTGCAAGCGGCGGACTGCCTCTCCCTCGCTCGCCGAACGCAGGGAGAAAGGACTCCGAAGACGATCAAAGGTCAAACGCAGAAGGCAAGAGAGATTAAGGTGAAATAGCTTAAGCGCTCTTGATTAAAAAAAGAAAAAAAAAATACCGCCATGGTGGACAGGCCGGCCACTTGGGTGCCCGCGGGGGGTTTCCCGCGGGGGTTGTACATCACATGCTGTTTTCCCTAATGGAACTCGGGCAGTTGCAGGCACATCCGTTTTTATTTCTGGGTTGGAAATGGTAAAAGAATAGAATCAATGTTTACACAACGTTAATCCGAAGTGGATCAAGATTAAGTTATTGTTTAGCTAATACAATCCAGATCCAGGGAGTTACCATCCGATATTTTAGATGTTTAATTATTATTTTAGACGTGATAGACGTGTATGTAGTAGTAGACTGTCATGATGATAGTTAAAGTAATCACAAGGTTGTCTTACGCAAACGCTTATAGAAATGAAATGTGTATATATTAGAGCAATCAGTAAGACCTTCCATAACTGCATCTATTATTAAATTTATTACTTATCATCCAGTCGTTTTTATATCCCCTGTTTAATCAAAACGAATAGTTTTCTGTTTGTATTGCGATCGTAATTCAGATATTAATGACTATATAGCAACATTTACACCTGTTCGGAGCTACAGTAGTTCGTCCACAGGAATGGGTGAGGCTGTTCATCGTGCCTCTCGTTTCCCGAAGGGCCTTTCCAACGACCCGAGATACCGAGTGCCTTCACGGGATTGATTTTCTCGGACGGATGGGGGCATTTGCAAACTTAGAATCAATATCACGTGGAAGTTGGATGTCTTCGGGTCGTCGACTCAGCTCAACGTTCAAACTCCGCGCTCTTCGATCTGAGCAGGCGCAGTCCGCCGGCCCGCCAAATCCCCCAAGTTTTCCCATGTCAAATTCTCCCTTCGAAATGGACGCTTTTCCGTTGCTTTTGTAATGCAGCTCCAGTGCCTCTTGGTCGCTGAATTAAATCGTTGTGTGTGGAATGGGAAAGTAAACAAAGTGGAGGATGCATCGCTAAGTTTATGTCTCGTGAAAACCTGACTCCTGCTCGAGATGTCCCGGATGTTGGCGAAGTCAGTATCTGGTCTCTCTTGGCCGGGGAAGGGTGTGTTGCTTTATTCTCTGGTCATTTCCCATGGAAGGTAAGGTTCCTTCTTGATAATTATGATAATTGTGAAAAATAATGTGGCAGATCATGGAGAGTGCTTAAAAGTGTGATAAGATAACGATAACGAAGTGATATTTTGAAAATTTGAATTTTGGGCGACGCCTTCGATCCTTCTGCGAAGGCTGGTGTGTCCAAGTGGGGAAGCAGCGCCACCAAGGAAACACGGACTCTGTGCCGGTCTGTTGGTCGCTCGTGTGTAGTGAGTACTGCAGCGAGGAAGTAGAATGTATGTTTGGTACCATGAACTATGTATCAGGGTTGCTTACATCATGTGTGACCAGGCAGGGAGGGGGCCCGAGGAGCCGAAGAGACACAGTCCTCCCTGTACGGTGTCTGGCGACGCACTGAGCGGGAACCATGTCCACCGCC
>NW_020869704.1:538460-553460 GCF_003789085.1 Penaeus vannamei | reverse complement strand
TGTTATTATTATTATTGTTGTTGTTGTTATTGATGGTATCATTATTATTACTGTATTTTTTAATCATTTTTACTATTGTTTTGATATTGTTTTTAATATATAATTGCACATATGACTAGCATCATTATTTTTGATAGTTTTAGTATTAATTGTTATTATTATTAGGTATTATCATTGTTAGTTTAATTATCAGTTTTATTGTGTTTTTATTATAAATGAAATAAGGATTAATGATAATTTGATTATTATGATGATAACAATAATGATAATTGTGATAATGATAGTAAGAATTATTATTATTGTTGTTGTTGTTAATGAAACTATTATTACTATTTTCTTCTTATTATATTATCATTATTAATGATATTGTTATTGTTATTTATTATCATTGTAATAATAATTATTATTGTTGTTGTTGCTGTTGTTTATTTCTTTATTATTATTATTATTATTATTATTATTATTATTATTATTATTATTATTATTATTATTATTATTATTGTTATCATTATTATTGTTATTTTTGTTATTGTGATTGCAAGTAATGGTTACATATGATTCAAAATTTATTGTGATGATGATGATGATGAAGGTCATTATAATGATAATGATGATGATGATAATTATAATGATAATGATAGTAATAATTGTAATATTATTATTAATAAAAATAATGGTAATGATAATAGTAACGATAGAATAATGATAATGATAATTCAATGATAATAATAATGATGATGGTGATAATAATAATAATAATAATAATAATAATAATAATAATAATAATAATAATAATAATAATAATAATGATAATGATAATAATAGTAATAATGACAACGACAGCAGAGATAATAATACTACTAATAATGATAATAACTATGATAATGAATAAAGACAACAACATCAATAACGACAATAACAAATATGATAATGAGAATAAAGCTAATGGCAATCATAACAATGATACTAATGATAGCAATAGTAATAATCATAACAATGGTAATAATAATAGTAATGATATTCGTAATGATACTAATGATAATGATGGCAATGATTATAATTATGATGTTTGATAGTTGTACTATTATTTGTACTAGTAGTAGTAGTATTTTATTTATTTTTATTTCTATTGTTATTATCATTGTCTTTATTATTATCTGCATCATAATCATGATTCCTATTATTATCATTATTATTATTATTATTATTATTATTATTATTATTATTATTATTATTATTATTATTATTATTATTATTATTATTATTATTATTATTATAGCATTATAATTATTATTTTTTGTTGTTATTTTTATTATTATTATTGTTATTATTATAATAATAATAATAATTATTAGTAGTAATGTTATTGTTGTTATTGTTATTGCTGTTATTATTAATATTATCATAATCATTATAATAAATATGATTATTATTATTATTATATTATTATTATTATTATTTATTATTTTATATTATTGTTAATTATTATTATTGTTTTTATCAATATTATTATTATTATTGTTGTTATTGATTTGTAGTTATAACAATGATAATGGTATTAACGAGGTTGATGATACTGATAATGATAATGATAATGATAATAATAGTAATACTGATTATGATGATTTTGATAATAATGATAATATAAATATTCTTATAATGATAGTGATGGTAATGATAAATTATTACTACTGTTATTGTTATTATTTTTGTTATTATAATTATTATTGATATTATTATTATTATTTTATTATTTATTATTATTATTAATTGTTATTTATTATTATTATTATTAATATATTATTATATATTATTATTGATATTATCATGAGCACCATTATTATTTCTATTATTATTTCTCCCATCATCATTGTGAATACTCCAATCATTATTTTTGTTATCAATATTGTTGTTGATTATTTGTATCACTATCGTCATTATTATTATTGTTGCAATTATCATTAATATTAAAATTACTATTATCGCTAGTGACAATGAGAACTACCTTCACATCGGTTTCATGTATTTAGGCCTATGTTATTATCATAATAGTGCATCTTGTGATAAAGGTGATGATGATAATCAATATCAGTATTGTTAGGAAAGTTAGTTGCGATGGGAATGATAGGAGTAACGAATTATTGTTAGTATATAGTTAGATATTTATGATTTCATTGTTAGTATTCTTATCATGTTTGATGTTGTTGTTGTTGTTGTTGTTGTTGTTGTTATTATTATTATTATTATTATTATCATTATTATTATTATTATTATTATTATTATTATTATTATTTATCATTTATTATTATTATTAATTGTTGTTGTAGTAGTTGTTGTTGTTATTATTAGTATTGCTTTTATTATTGTTATTATTGTTGATATTGTTATTGCTATTATTATTATTATTATTATTATTATTATTATTATTATTATTATTGTTATTATTATTATTATTATTATTATTATTATTATTATTATTATTATTATTATATTATTATTATTTTATATTATATTAAGTTTTGTTATGAATCTTTTTATTAGCATGATCTTTATTTTCATGATTATCATGATGATGATCACTATATATCTGAACATCATTATCATCATTATCATTAAGATAGTTTATTGTTAAAGATTTTGTTATTGTAATCATCATCGTGATCAATGTTATTATTGATATTAATATTATTATTATTGTTATTATTATTATTGTTACTATTATTATTATTGTTGTTGTTGTTATTATTATTATTATTATTATTATTATTATTATTATTATTATTATTATTATTATTATTATTATTATTATTATTATCATTATTATTATTGATAATAATTGTGCTATTAGTGATCTTGTTTGTCTGTCCGAAAGCTTTTATTTTTGTATTATAACTTTTAATGTTGACATTTCTATGACTTTTATTGGCTTATGCACTTTTCTGTAGGCATTGTTGTTTTTGTTATTATTATTATTGTCATAGGACCTAGCCATTGTTACTTTGATGGGGATCATGTTTTGATGTTATGATTGCAGTAGCTATTATTATTGTCATTGTTAGCCTTCCCATTATTATTATTGTTGCTATTATGCATTGGTGTCGGTGCTTCTGTTGTCAGTTTTTATGATCAAGATTGTCACCGTCATTTCCACCTCCACCTCCATCTTTGTCTCTACCTCTGCCTCCACCTCCACTTCTACTTTTACATCCACCTCCACCCCCATCTCTACTTCTACCTCCTCCTCCACCTCCACCTCTACTTGTACCTCCACCTCTACTACCTCCGCCTCCACTTCCGCCTCCACCTCTACTTCTGCCTCCATTTCCACCACCAATATATCATCTCCACCTCTACCACACCACTAGGCCTACCATCGCCACCACACCACTTCCACCACAATCACTTTTGTTGCATGGCAATGTCGCCATGTTGTTGCTCAGGGCACATTGTTTACATGTGATTCAGGGTGACAAGTGTAATGGCCAGGGGAGGCAAAAGACAATATTGACGTGTACACATTGTGTGCAGCTAAATATGTAGACGTGTGCGTATGTATGAGCGTTGCCTCGAGTATTATGGCGAATGTGTATCTTTTTTTTTTTTTTTTTTTTTTTTTTTTTTTTTTTTTTTGTCCCGTGAAAATCCATGAATAAGGAAAACTGGTGTCGATAAGGTCGCTTCTTGCTCGGCTTGCCATGGGCGCTTGTCCGGCGAAATATCACGTTGAACTTTCCTTGTCCTAACTTGAGGAGCGTCCCCGGAGATTCCCGGTCACACTAGGCCTCGCGTGAGTCGTCGCGAAAGGGGGAGGGAGAGGAGGAGGGAGGGGAAGGAGGGAGAGAGGAGGGAGAGGGAGAGGGGAAGGGGGAAGGGAGAGGGGAAGGATGGAGGAGGCGGAGGAGGTGGAGGGGAGGGGAAGGGTGAGGGGAGGGGAGAGGGAAGGAGGAGGAGAGGAGAGGGAGGTGGTAGGGAAGGGGGAGGAGGAGGAGGGGAGAGGGGAGGAGGGAAGGAGGAGGGTTAGGGAGAGAGGAGGAGGAAAGAGGAGGGAGAGGAGGAGGAGGAAGAGGAGGAGGAGAAGAGGAGCCATTTTGCATTTACATCGCGTGTCCTGCCTGCTTCGGGAGCGCGGCGCCCCGTGGGAATTATGCATATATCCGACTGTCCCTGTGCGAGGTTCTTTTGTCCGTCGCCGTGTTATGGAAATTCGGCGATCGGGGGCGGTCGTCGCGGGAGAGAGAGAGAGCCGGAGGGGCGGCTCCGTCGGACTTAGGCGGAGCGTGCACCGGGTGTGTGTGTGTGTGTGTGTGGTGTGTGTTGTGTGTGTGTGTGTGTTTGTGGTGTGTGTGTGTGTGTGTGTTGTGTGTGTGTGTGTGTGGTGTGTGTGTGTGATTGTGATTGTTGTGTGTGTGCGTGTATGTGTGTGTGTGTGTGTGTGTGTGTGTGTGTGTGTGTGTTGTGTGTCGGTGTGGTGTGTGTGTGTGTGTGTGTGTGTGTGTGTGTGTGCCATGATAAGCGTTGATTTTTTCTTTCCCCTTCTCTACTATTCTGGTCGTATAGAGATAGGGTAGGGGGAAGAAGGGGGAGAGAAGAACAAGGAGAGAGAGAGAGAGGAGAGAGAGAGAGAGAGAGAGAGAAGGAGAGAGAGAGAGAAAGAGAGGAAAGAGAAAGAGAAAAGAGAGAGAGAGAAAGAAAGAGAGAGAAAGACGAGAGAGCGAGAGAAAAGCGGGAGAGGCTGATTAACAGACAATGAAACATCTAGACAGACAGACAGACACCAAAACAACTCCACATCGGAATGACTTACCGACAACGCGCCACCGACCCTGAATTTCTTAAAAATGATCCCCTGACTTGGGATTTACGATGTGGGATTCCGGTTCATAAATCAGCGAATAAATCCCACTCTTCGGTGCGTTTTTTTATTTTTTTTTATTTTTTTTAATTTTTTATTTATTTATTTATTATTATTATTATTATTATTATTATTATTATTATTATTATTATTATCATCATCATCATCATCATCATCATTCATCATCATTCAATTATTATTATTATTATTATTCATTATTATTATTTTTATTATTTATTTATTTGTTTTGTATTTTTTATTTATTTATTTTTTAATTTTAGTTCCAGCGGCGCGTGCCACTCGCTCTCTCCACCTGTTTTTTTCTCAATGAAAAGAGTCGGCGAGATGCTCGTGATGCTTCGCTCTTCGTTCAATCGGCAAGCCTTTTGATTTTCGGGTGGCTTAGGGGTGGGAGAGAGGGGAAGGGGGAGGGGTGGCTGAGAGGAGGGGGAGGGAGGCAGAGGGAAGGGGGGAGGGGAGACGGGGGAGGGGGAGGGAGAGGGGAGGGGGAGGAGGAGTGGGAGGGGAGGATAGAAAGGAGAGAAGGAAAAAGGGGTGGGGGACGGGGGAGAGAGGATGTGGGAGCGGAGGGGATTGTGTCTGTCTGTTTAGGATATTCTCTCTCTCTCTCTCTCTCTCTCTCTCTCTCTCTCTCTCTCTCTCCTCTCTCTTCTCTCTTCTCTCTTTCTCTCTCTTTCTCTCTCCCCCCCTCTCTCCCCTCCCTCTCCCTCTCCCTCTCCCTCCGTTTTCATGGCCATGTATTTTTTTTTTTTACTGTTTTTATGCGTCATGCAAGCCCAGAATGAAACAGGTGTGCATTGCTTTCCCACAGTTCAGGTGATTGGTCTCGCGGTTGTTTATTAGTGCGTCTGTGTGTTTTGTATTGTTGTGTGTGTGTGTGTGTGTGTGTGTATGTATGTGGTGTGTGTGTGTGTGTGTGTGTGTTTGTTTAAGTGTTGTTGGTGTTTAAGTGTGTGTGTGTGTGTATGTATGTATGTATGTATGTATGTTCGTGTACAGTATGTTATGTACAGTATGTACAATGTGCGTTTATGTTTACTTCTGTTTTTGCTTTGAACCTTATTGTATCTATTTGTATCGCCTCCTATTCTATCCTTGACATTGAATTGCACCGCATCTTGGCGTTGGTCGTGTGCTCTTAACAAGGGAAATACACAAGCTCCAAAGTCTGCGATCTCAGCTTAGCGATTGGCTGTCCGGAAAGAGGAATGCGCGGCCGGTGTCTTCGGCGAGGGGTGTGCGTGTACCCACTGTGCGTTGCGCGATGTGTGTGTGTGTGTGTGGTAGTGTGTGGTGTTTTAGTTTGTGTGTGTGTGTTGTGTGTGTGTGTGTGTGTGTTGTGTGTGTGTGCGTGTGTGGTTCAGTGTGCTGTGTGTTTAAGTGTGTGTGGTTGTGTGTGTGCCTGTCGTGTGATTTTTGAATTTTTTCCCCTTATTTTTATCTTAGAAGGCTTGGCTTCGTCTTGCTGTGTGTGTGTATGTGTGCATGTGTGGTGTGTGCGTGTGTGTGTGTGTGTGTTGTGTGTGTGGTGTTGTGTGTGTGTGTGTGGTGTGTGGCTGTGCTGATGTGTGTGAGTGTGTGTGTGTGTGTGCTTTGTCGTCTGATTTTGATTTTTTTCTCCCCATTGATATCTAGGAAGCTTGGTTTCGTCTGTTGTTGTGTTTGTGTGGTTTTTGATTTTTAATTTGGACTTTTTCCCTCTATTGTATCTTGAAAGTCTTGTTGTTTTTATGTTTGTTTTCCCAATTTTTGATATTTTCCAATTTTATCTAAAAAGGTCTTGTGTTTTTTTGGACTTGCTTAAAGCGAAGTACGAGCGTTCGAAAGCTCTTTTTTTTTGTCTTTTCGGCATTAAACCGACTCCGCCCGCCACTTACAATATAATTACTTACTACTTTAAGTAATAATTACTTTTCAATAATTTCCTTTAAAGTTAGCTGTTACTTTTCAAGTAATTTCTTTTAAAGTAATAATTACTTTTTAGTAATTTCATTTAAAGGTAATGGATTAACCTTGATTTAAGTAATGTTCTTTTGTAAAGTAATAATTATTTTTAGTAATTACCATTAAAAGTAATAAGATTATTTTTAAGTAATTTTCCATTAAAGTGATAATTACTTACTTATATTAGCTTACTTTATAATTACTTACTCCTCTAAACCGACTCGCTTGCCATCTCAGTTCTTAAACGCAAAAGCTAAAGGAGCGAAGGATATTCCAGTGCGCGGAGGAGGGGGGTGGGGGTGGGGTGGGGGTGGAGAGGTCAGCCTGGTTCTGCGTCTTTTGGCCCCAAACCTTCACGGGAGAGGGAGGGAGGAGGGAGGGGCTAGGGGGTAGGGAGGGAGGGAGGAAGGGGTAGGGAGGGGAGGGGGAAAGGGGTAGGGAAGGGGTAGGAAGGGGAGGGAGGGAAGGGGTTAGGAAGGAGGGAGGAGAAGGAGGGAAGGGAGGGTAAAAAATAATAATTGGGAAGGGGGGGGGGAAGGGGAGAGGGAGAGAGAAGCGAGATTCGGAGCGTAAATGAGGGAAAGGATTGGGTTATGGGGTGGGGAAGGGCTAGGAGCGAAGGTGGGAAAACGAAGCGTTCGAGAGATGTATTTTAGAACAATAAAGGAAGGAAGCCAAGGAGAGACAGAGACACCCAGAAGATAGGACCACACAGGACACTTTGACAGAGAAGACAGGGGGACAGACAAACAGTCAGGACAGACAGGGACAGACAAACAGACAGGACAGACCAAACAGACAGACAGACAGACAGACAGACAGACAGGACAAGACAGACAAGAGACAGACAGACAGACAGGACCAGACAGACAGGACAGACACACAACAAACAAGGACAGACAGACAGACAGACAGACAGACAGACACGACAGGCAGGGCAGGCAGACAGACAGACACAAGCAGACAACCAAGAACAGACAGACAGACAGCGAGAGATAGGGGAACAAGAAACGAGAAAAAGGAACAGCAGATGAAAAGGACAAAGAGGACGGGAAGGCGGGTTGAAGGAAGAGAAACACCCCCCATATGAGGGCGAATCAGCTTACGTTTGAAGTCTGAGAGGAATGAAAGGGCCCTGGAGGAGTCCCAGGGAGGAGTCCCAGGAGGAGTCCCAGGGGGAGTCCCAGGAGGAGACCCAGGGGGAGTCCCAGAGCGAGACCCAGGGGAGTCCACGGTGGGAGGGACGAGTGTCGTCGGGGCCGCTGTTTCATGTCAGGCAGAGGAGGGGGGGCCCTTTTTTTTTTTTTTTTTTTTTTCCCCCCAAAAATGGGAATTGGGGGGGGCGGGGGGAGGGGGGGGGGTTTTTTTAAAGCGGCTTTTATTTTAAGACATGGGGCAGTATAGTGTACTGTTGTAGAAACGGGGAGGATTGCGGTCATTTGTGATTTATGTTCTCATGTATATTCAGAAATATAGGGCCTATTTGTCAGTCTAGGCATGATATCTGACTGGAGCTTTTTAGATCGCGGGTCGTTAATTTAAAAAACTTGGTTGGGGCCCTTTTTTGGGGGGGAAAAAAACGGGGGGGGGTGGGGGAACGGAGGAGTGGAGTGTCGTCGGGAAATGGTAGCGGGACTCGGAGGGTCACGTGGGTCGGAGCAACGCCATCTGAAGCAGCAGTTATAGCACAGAGGCGGTGGTTTGGTTCGTGGACGGGTATCAGCTAACGTAGGGTAAGGGTTAAGCTCGGCGCAGCGGTTGCGGTGGGCGGCCCTGGGTTGTACCTGGTCAGGTATTGGTTCGCTGGCTGTCCCGCGGCTCGTCCCCCCCCTCCTCCTCCGCCTCCCCTTGCCCCCGACACCCTTCCCTTTTCCCTCTCTCAAAGCTTCGTTCTCGACCAGCAGCGGCCTCTCCAACTCCCCTGTTCCTCCGCTGCGCCATGCGACCGCTCTTGCCTTGTCCGGGGTGGCGGGGAAGCCGAGAGGTTGAGTGGTGGTGGGGGTGGTGGTGGGGGGGAGGGGCCTGGTGATGGGCAGGCTTGTGAGGGGCCGAGGGGGGGGGAGTATTCACGTTGTATATGGGAAGAGACACGTTGTTACCGAAGCAAATAAATTAGAAAGCAAATACACGTGTAAACAAATAGATAGGTATGGAGGTAAGTAGCTAGGTAGATAAAATAGATAGATAGATAATTAGATAGAGATGGAGAGATAGATTTAATAGATAATGTACTGATATAAAATGCGCAATAAGTAGGTACATGTATTAATGAACTGACTGATATTTTATGTATAGCAAAAAGCAGATGCAATTATAGATATTTCTAGCACGGCTGGTGTCACGCCCAATTGCATTTAACATATAAAAGGCCTAGGTGAGTATTTCTCATTATAAGTAAGGGAATTTTCTCAGCGCAGAATAAAACAAGGGTGGCTGATATTTGAATTCCCTGCTGTGGGCTGTTCCGTGGAGGGCGCCCCAGTCAGGCTCCCCGTTCAGCTCTTGTCATGTTGAGGCGTCGGCATTTGGTTGATGACAGCTGCTCACCTCTCAATGAGTCGGTAATTCGTGCCTCGTTAGGACACCCCTTCCCTCCCTCCCTCCCTCCTCCCTCTCTATCCTCTTCCTCCGTTTTCTCTTCTCCTTATCCTACCTTCCTTCTCTTACGCCTTCCCTCCCCCCTTCGCTTTTTTTTTCTCACGATCCTACATTCCCTTCTACGCTTCCATTCCTGCTTCCCTCCCCTTTGCCTCCTCTCGGTCCCTCTTCCCCCGACCCTACCTTTTTCCCCGCTACGCTGTCCTTCCCCCTCCTCCTTTCTCCTCTTCGGTCCCCTCTTCTTCCGATTGCCTACCTTTTCCCTCCTACGCTTCCTTTCCCTTCCCTCCCCTCCCTTCCCTTCCCTCCCCTCCCTCCCTCCCTCCTCTCCTTCCCCCTCCACCCTCCCTATCCCCCTCCCCCCTCCCTTCGTTCGTCCCCCCGGCAGCAGCAGGACAAACTTCAAAGGCTTTTGATTGAGATTACCAGATTTTTTTCCCTTCTTCAATTGAGGCAAGTTAGGACGCTTTCGTGGCGATTGCTGGGTTGACTTGGCGTTTCGTTAGTAGGGTTAATTCTTGACTTTTTTCTATTTATATTTATTCATTTTCTTTTTTTTTCTCCCCGTCCGGGTATTCGTTCAGGAGATAGGTCGTGTTTGTTGATCTTAGTAAGTAGTTTGGTGGATGGTTTCGTGCACGCGGGTATGCTGTACGGTAGGGAATGTTTACCCTGTAATGTATATGTACGCGCAAAATATAAAGACACGCACCACGCACGCAACGCACACGCACAACTTCTACCACGGTCTACCTCCCTTCCCTCCCGGCTTCCTTCCTCCCTCCCTTGCCTTTCTTCCGTCCTTCCTCCACTCCCTTCCTTCCTTCCTTGCCTTTCCGTCGCTTCCTTCCTTCCTTCCTTGCCTCCCTTTCCCTCACCTCTCCCTTACACCTTTCCCTCCCTCCTCTCATCTTCTCTCGCTCTCTCTCTCTCCTCCCCTCTGGTCCCTCTCCCTTCTCCCCTATCCCCGCGGCTCCCTCTCCCTTCTCCCTCATCCCTCTCCCTCCTCCCTCTCCCTCTCCCTCCCCCTCCCCCCGTCCCCCCTCCCTCCTACTCCTCCGCTTACATTAATCTGTCTCAAGAACACCGGAGATTAGAGAAACTCAACTCCCTTTTGCATAACCACTGACGACTTCGTCCATACCCCCCCCCCCCACACCACACCACACCACACATACACGAATCCGTCGACTAAGGGTTTGTACCACAATCTTTACTCGTGGGCTTGGGATTCGTCGCTGGGTTGCTCACACTTAAGAGCCTTCGTACGTGCTTGTCTGCCTGGGTGTCTTTATGTCCAATGGTCTGTCTGATTCCCTTTTTTTTGGAACCCACGTGTCGTGAAGAGCATACTAAGCTTCACACAGACGTCACGAGACGCATCCTATCCTCCTATTGTCATGTTGTCGTAACATCAACAAACGTCAGAGAAATCCTTATCTGTGCATCATAACGTGTTATGTCATCTATGACAAGACGATGGTCTGTCTGATTCCCTCTATATTTTGCAATCCGAGCTCTAACTTCTAACAATCTTATGTGTAGTAAACATTATACCCCCTCCTTTCCAAATTGTCGTCTGGTCTGAATCATGCCGCTTTCTTTATATTGGTCAGCTTTCCACAACCCATGCTTTTCTGATAGCTATGATCTTTGTAGTTGTGGTTATGGATGGTGTGTCGTAGGCCTATGTTTTTTTCTTTTTTGCTATCCTATAGTAGAGGTTCCCAGTAATTTGAGTCAACTAGCCATCTATTTCCCTGTCTTGGTATCTATGGAACGCGGAGACGAGTCACTCTGATCTTGGCTTTTGCTTCATATCTACTGCATATAGTATATACCACTCTCCTCATGTCAAACGAGAGCTCATATCTGTCCGCAATTACTTCGTGTCGATGATTCATCACGATCACTAGGATGTGAGCGCGATCTAACCAACTTCATATCCACATAATCGTGGATATTTTTATAAGTGCTATCATCAATAGCGCTATGTCCACGGAGTGCGAGAGACAACGCGCTGCCATACAGAACAGCTTTCCACGCTACTATGACACTCCCTATAACAATTCTTCCTAAGGTGTGTATCTGACTATTATTGCCCAGAGTAAAGGTAAAAGGCTTAGAGCCTCACCAGAGTACCCACGTCTCTATCTGTAGATATGATATTGTAACCTTAATCCAGGTTTGATACACAATCAGCCCAATCTCTGCCTATGTGTCATACATACCAGCCCTGAACCGTATAAAACATAGTCTGACAAGAAGACGATTGCCAGAAATTTGAGTATTGGCATTCGCATGCAAATCGGACTTCTCAGCGCCTACACCGCAGACAGATAGCTGCGCGCATAATCTCTCAGTACAACACTCGGAGGTTAATCACCGCCATTCTTCTTCCTGCCACGGCGCCCGCTCGTTACATCATGGGCAAAAAACGTTTCTCGATGCGCACGCCACCGCCCTTGACCCACCTCCCAACCCCACCACCACCCCTTCTCTCTCTCTCTCTTTTTTTTTTTTTTTTTCTTTTTTTTCTCGTTTTTTTTTTTCCTTCCCCTCCCCTCTCTCTCTCTCTCTCTCATTCTCGCTCTCTCTCTCTCCTCTCATCTCTCTCTCGTCTCTCTCTCTCTCTCTCCTAGTCTCCTTCCATCCAAGTTGCTCTTTCTTGTCCGCCCTTTCTGCCTCCTTTCCTTCCTCCTCCTCTCCTCCTGGTTCTTCTCTCCTCTCTCTCCTTTCCTGTCCTCCTCCCTTCTCCGCTTCATTCTTCACCACCTTATTCTCTCTCCCTCCCTCTCCTCTCTTTACTCCTCCTCCCCTTCGTCCTCCCCTCTTTTCCTCCTCCTACCTCCTCCTGCCTCCCTTCTCTTCTCGCCCAATATGGACAGCTTCTCCTCCCCTCACGTTCCTCCTGACCCCCTCCCCCCCAACGGCATCTCTTGTCGCCAAACTCGGGGACTTGGGGGAGGTGGGGAGGGGGGGTGGGGGGTTGGGGTCGTGTCACTGATCTGTGTTGTCTCTTTAGGGCTTCACTAAGGGGTTAATTAGTTTGATGTTGTTGGTATCATTGCATTATTGAAGAGTTGTTGTTGTTGTTATTATTATTATTATTTTATTATTATTATTATTATTATTATTGTTATTATTATTATTATTATTATTATTATTATTATTATATTATCAATAATATTATATTAATTTTGTTGTTGTTGTAATAACAGTTATTATTGTTATTATGATTATATTTTTCTCTTATTATTGTCATCATTATGATAATTATATTATTTTATTATTATTATTATTATATTATTATATATATTATTATTATTATTATATTATTATTTATTATTATTATTATCATCATCATCATCAGTATTGTCGTTATTATTATTATTATCATCATCATCATCATCATCATCATCATCATTGTTGTTTTTGTTTTTGTTTCTATTACTTTTTATTACCGTCGTAATTCTCATTATCATCATAGTTGGAAATAGTATTGTTGTAAATTTTTCAATTTGTTATTATCATAATTTTTATCACCCCATTATCATCAATGATTATGGTCATCATTATCCTAACTATCGTTTCATGGGCCACCCACCCAGGGGCATCGCCAAGGGCATGGGGCATCTTTCAAGACGGGAGACAAGTGACGGCTATGGGGCATCATTAGTCTGTTTGTTTATTTATTTTTTTTAGAATTTAATTTTTTGGAGTTTTTTTGAAGGGGTGAAAAAGGTTGATTTTTTTTGGAGTGTGTAAATTCCTGGGATGGCGGATGACGGGATTTATTTATTTATTTATTTATTTATTTATTTATTTATTTATTTATTTATTTATTTATTTATTTATTTATTTATTGCGTTGTGAAAGGGGTGGAAAGATTTTTTTGTAGTGTGTAAGCTGCCACGGGGGTTTGGTGGTGTTGGGTGGTGGGTGGGATGGGGTTGGGGATGGGGGTGGGGGGTGTTCGGGGGCGACGGGGAAACGTCTGCTTTTGCTGGAGTCTGTTGAACGTTTTGCACACACACGCACGCCACACGACACACACACACACACACACACACACACACACACACACACACACACACACACACACACACACACACACACACACACACAAGCAGGCAGGCATTTTGGCAGACAGGACAGACATACTCAGATAGACTGGCAGACAGACAGATAGACAGACAGCCAGTCATACTCAGATAGACTGGCAGACAGACACAGACAGACAGTTAGTTATACTCAGATAGACAAACAGACAGACTGAGAGACATAGAGACAGACATGCCCTCTCCCCCCCTAATCGCTCGTATGGCCGCTCGATAAGCCTGCGGTTGAAATGAAGCAGATTTATTTCACCCGGAACACTCGCGCGGAACCCCTGATTGGTCTATATTATTTTTTCTTAGATATTACATTTGATAATACTGCAATCAATAGCAATGATTAATCTCTGATTAATATATTTTCATAACTTAAATAATGAGATATGAAATAATAAATAACTTTCATTATCGTTTATTAAAAATTAATCATTATTGTGCATTATCATTTCCTAAAATATAATCATTATTGTATTAGCTACATTGTTAATTATCATTATAAACAATTAGTTATAATGATTAAAATGACAATGAATAATAGAATAATAATTCTAACTGCAATAATGATAATAATAATTATGATAATGATAAACGTATAATGGATAATCATAAAATAAATATACTAATGATGATAATAATAATCATGAGTCCATTTATAATGAAATTAAAGGCAAAAAGTAGTAAAATCCCCAAAGTCGAAAAAACGGCCAAAATCTCAGCATATTACAAGCCTTTTGAGAGAAACGTCGAAAAAAACTTTTTCGCTTTTTAAATTATAATTATTAACGATTTTAACATTAATTCAGGTAATCAGGTATGATTTCCTGATATAAGTTCCTTATTATTAACTAAATAGATGATAATAGCCATTATAATTCATGATGAAATATTGAATAATAACAGAGATATATGATTGATAAAAAATAAATAAAATATTAGAAATAATTTCTGGATAATTATCGTTGCGCAATAAAACATGATGATTAAAACTATTCTTATGTTTGAATTAGTCATACTAATGAATGGACGAATAGAAATAAAAATATCATTATCATTGTCATTAAATTAGTATTATTGTCATCCTTTAATTCTAAATTATCAATGAGTGTTATTTATCATTTATAAAAATATTATAATGAGTGAAATGGACCAATAAATATATGAGATTCTATAATAACTTATCTTTATAACTTACCACTATTTCTTGAACTAATGTACACAGCATTGACCGCTTACCTCCTACGTTCTATATATCGACTTACCATTCATAACATTACCTTGAATCGCCAATAATACTATTTAATAATTAATTCGATATATAAGCACTCTTTAGCTGATATTCTTATTATTTTGAAATAAGGTTCGAAAGCCTTTATAATATGCTCCGTCTTATTATTTTATATACCTTACACTTGATTCTCTCCATTTCTTCCTTCTATACATACATATTACACTCATTCATTACCACAC
>NW_020869704.1:513460-525960 GCF_003789085.1 Penaeus vannamei | reverse complement strand
GGACGGCGCCGGGCAGCACGTGGCCAGGTAGGGGCGGGCGCCGGCGCGTGCTCGAGCAAAGGGGACGCGGAAAGCGCATGATGTTGCACTTCATCTTGACAGGGTGTAAACTGCAAGTTATTTATAAGCGCGGCTCCCTTCCCCGCCGGCCCTCTCCGCGCCCGGCGTGAAAGGCGGGGCGGCGCATCGACTGGAGGCAGCAACAAAGGCGCGGTTAACGAGCGCCTGATGAGCTTGATAATGACAGCAACATCCGGCTCGGTGCCGCCGCTTCTCGCGGAACGGCTCTGCTCGCGCCTCGCCGCCCCGCTGGCATCGCGCCGCAAGCGAGGCTTTCCCGTCCCCCGCTTCTCGGGCTCCGACCGCCTCGCCTCACCCACTTCGGCTTCATAGCCTCGCCATCCGAAGCCAGTGCGACAGGTGCTCCCTTCCCCTCATTCGAATTTCTCCTCGCAAGTCGTAAGTCGGCTGAACCGCCTACTAAGCAGTCGCCACTCCATCCCGCCCTGCCGTCGCTCCCCGACCTACCCGACTCGAGATCGGCTCCCGCCTCCCGACCGATCCCTTCCCCGCGGTTTTTGCGAACGCTCGACGCCCGCCGCGGCGCCGTTTTTGCTCGCCCGCGCGCCCCGCCGCGCCCGACGCCGCGTCCTTCCGCCTGCTGGGAGAGGACAGGCTGCGGCACAAAGCCAGGCTCGCTTCCACAACACCAGGCATGAAGAAGAGCCCCGGTGATTTGTCATGCGTCGCCAGTCCCGCAGTTGCCCCGAAGGATCTTTTTGTCGAGTGCGGTTTGCTCGTCGAAGCAAAGGGGACCTCTGCCCTTTGCTTAAGTTGCCTTCATCGCGCAATCGCTTTCCCGTCCCGCATGGCGCTTCCTACTCCTCGTGACGCCCTCGTATCTTTAATGATTTACCAGCATGATTTCTCACCTACCTCTTGCGGGACACGTAGCACAGGTTTTGTACCGCCATTGATGTGCGTGTGCTCCTCTTCAGCTCATCATTCTCGTTTCCCTTCGTCCCCTTTTTCTTTCCCTCCTTCAATTTTCTCTCTCTCTCCCATCCCCTCCCTTCGTTGGACTCACGAAAACCAAATATTTCTCTCCCGGAACACCAGAATTCGTCACGGGAAAGCCACTCGCTACGGATTACGTCGACGTGGCATACACTCGTGTGCGTATAGAGGCGGACACCCGATATACCCGCATTGTGAAATAGTCTTTGTTGTGCAGTGACATGGCAATTAAGAAAGATGTGTGTGTGTGTGTGTGTGTGTGTGTGTGTGTGTGTTGTGTGTGTGTGTGTGTGTGTGTGTGTGTGTGTGTGTGTGTGTGTGTGTGTGTGTGTGTGTGGTTGTGTTGTGTGTGTATTTGTGTGTGTGTGTGTGTTGTGTGTGTGTGTGTGTGTGTGTGTGTGTGTGTGTGTGTGTGTGTGTGTGTGTGTGGTGTGTGTGTGTGGTTGTGTGTGTGTGTGTGTGTGTGGTGTGTGTGTGTGTGTTTTATTTGTATGTGTGTGTATGTGTGTGTGTGTATTGTATGTATGTATGTATGTATGTATTGTGTATGTATGTATGTATGTATTATGTATTATGTATGTTTTTGTGTTTGCCTTGCGTGTAGACCGAAACGTAGACACATGTCAGGAACGCGCACTAGACAACACCCGGCCCGATAGACAGAAAACGAACAATCCTCTTCTCAGACGTGAATGGACATGCATTTTAAAGCGAGAGTCCCAAGCGCCATGTCACTTGCCGTTTCCTTACGCTGCTTGAGTGCTTGTGGGAGATGGCGGGGAGGGGGGGGGGGTGGGGTAGGGGTAGGTGGAGGAGGGAAGGGGGAGGGGAGGTGGGTAGAGTGGGAGGAGGGGGGTGGGAAGGGGGGGAGAGGGGAGGAGGGGGAAAGGGGAAGGAGGGGAGGGGAGGAAGGGAAGGGAGGGAAGGGAGGGGGGGAAGGGGGAAGGGAGGGGGAGGGAGGGATGGGAAGGGAAGGGAGGGAGGGAGGGAGGAGGGAGGGGAAGGGAAGGGGGAGGGAGGGAAGGAGGGAAGGGAGGGAGGGAGGGGAGGGGGGAGGGAGGGGAGGGGAGGGGGAGGGGAGCGAGAAGGAGAGTGGGTGTACCTGGCTTTCTGTTGCGATGTTTTCGTTCCTCCTGTTCTTGTTCGTATTATTTTCCCCGGTTAAGCTTTAGATAGGTCGACGGACAGGCAGACAGACAGACAGACTTTTGTATATATATATATGTATATATATATGTAGGCTTTGTTGTGTAGTGACATGGCAATTTAAATATATATATATATAATATATATATATATATATATGTATATGTATTATGTAATGTATAATATATGTATATATATATATATATATGTATATATATATATATATATATATATATATACATATACATATAATATACATATATACTATATACATATATATACATATATATATATATATATTACATATATATATATATAATATAATATATATATATATATATATATACATATACATATATATACATACATATACATATACATATACATATACATATACATATACATATACATATACATATACATATTATATATATATATATATATATATATATATATATATATATATATATATATATATATATACATACATATATATATATATATATATATATATATATATATATATATATATATATATATATATATATATATACATATCTGTGTGTGTGTGTATAAGAGGGAAAGAGAGAGAGAATTAAACAATGCGGCTTCTCCGTAAAAGCCGAGACCTTTGTAGCAGTGGTTGTGCACAGCTGCTTCTAGCACTAATGCTCACTAAGTGGTGTTAGGCCGACGAGAGGGAGAGAGGAGAGAGGGAGAGAGAGAGAGGGGGGAGAGAGAGAGGGGAGAAGGGGAGAGGGAAGGGGGAGAGAGAGGGGAGGGAGAGAGAGGGGGAGAGGGGAGAGGGAGAGGAGAGAGGGAGAGGGAGAGGGAGAGGGAGAGAGGGGGAGCAGAAGAGAGGAGGGGAGGCGAAGAAGAGGAGAGAGGAGAGATGCGGAGATGAGTGAGCGGGACAGATGGAAAGGAAAAGAAGGCGGGAGAGAGGCAGAGGGGAGAGGGACAGAGGGAGAGATGGAGAGGGAGAGGAGAGGGGGGAGAGGGAAGAGGAGGAAAGAGGGATGGGGCGGACTCAAAATGGACAAAGAGAGGAACCAAAAGGGGTTTGGAGAAGGAAGGGCAGAGAAAATAAAGGGGGGAGAAGGGAGAAATGAATGGAAAAGAAGGAGGAAGGGAAGGATAAGAGAGGTATTAAGGAACGTTGAGCGGATTGAGATGAGAAGAGAGAAGAGGAAAGGGAAGTGTCAAGATAAGGGGAAGAATAATAAAGAGGTATACGATGGTAAAAGGAAGAGAGAAGAAAAGAGAGAGGAGAAAAAGAGAGTGAAGAGAAGAGAGAAAAAAGAGAATGAGAGGAAGAAAAGAAGCTAAGATAAAGTAGAGACGAGACAAGACGAGACGAAAGGAAGAGAAAATAAAAAGCAGAGGCGAATAGTAGAGAAGAGCAGAGAAGAGGAGAGGAGAGCGAAGTGGAGGAGCGCGAGGGAGAGGACGATGCCACCACCTTCGTTAGTAATATTGACTTCAATCCCACTGGCATCGCGCGAAGTGTCTTCTTCCTGTCGTTGTGAGTCATAAATGCGCGCCAACGTTGCCAGGGAGGTTGAGGGAGGAGAAAGGAGAGGGGAGGGATGGGGAGAGAAGGAAGGGGAGGGGCATTGGGGAACTGGGGGTGGGTGAAGGGAGGGGAATGGAAACGGGATGGGAATGGGGTAGGACGGAATGGGGAGGGATGGGAGGGGAAGGGGGAATGGGGAGGGGAACGTAGGGGGGATGGTGGGAAAGACTTGGAAGGGGAAGGCGAGTGGAAAAGGGAGGGGAGGGGAGAAGGGGAAAAAGGGGGGAAAAGAGGAGGGAAGGGGAAGGGGGAAAAGGGAACCGGATAACCGGATTGCGGAAGGGGAAGGGAATAGAAAGAGGAGGGGAAGGGGAAAGGGAGAAAGGTGGAAAAGGTGGAAAATGGAAGGAAAAAAGAGGAAAAGGAGATGACAGTTCAGATTAGAGTGTGGACTCGAGGCAAGGACGAGGATAGCGTAGAGAGAGAGAGAGAGAGAGAGAGAGAGAGAGAGAGAGAGAGAGGAGAGAGAGAGAGAGAGAGAGAGAGAGAGAGAGAGAGAGAGAGAGAGAGGGAAAAACAGGGCACAGAGAGAGTCCCGGGGGGAAGTGGCAGCGAGAAGCCGAGAGGAAATCTCGCGTCGCTCTCTCCGCTTCAGATGAGTAAGAGGACGAGCGGGAGGACAGACAGACTGCGGGGAATAAAAACTCGCCGGACGGGTTGAAGGACGGGAGCGCCTGTTTGTCTCTTCGGTTTATTCCTTGTTTATGTTGCCGGCTGCAGGTCGGAGGGTGGGGTGGGGGGGGGGGGGGCTCTCCGGTGACTGGTCCTGGCGAAGCGTGCCTGTGGTGTGCGCTTTAAGTTGCTTGTGCTGCTGCTGGTGGTGCTTGCTGTCTGCTCGGCTTCGGTTCGTCGCCTCTGTGGGTCTTTCTCTTTTTTTTTTTTACCTTTTTTTGTCTCTGTCCGCTCTTGTTCGTTTTTTCTTACTTGTCTTTTTCTTGGGATTCTTCAGTTTCTGCTTTCTGTCTGTCTCTGTCTGTCTGTCTGTCTGTCTCTCTCTCTCTCTCTCCTCTCTCTCTCTCTCTCTCTCTCTCTCTCTCTCTCTCTCTCTCTCTCTCTCTCTCTCTCTCTCTCTCTCTTCTCCCTTTTTTTTTTTTTCTCTCTCTCTTAATCTTCCCTCTCCCTTCCTTCCCCCAACACCCCCCTTCCTCCCTCGCCAGCCCCTTCTTTCCCCCTTTCCCCCCCCCCTCCACCGCCGTGTCACCCCTACTAGGCTGTCCTCAAATTACCTCGCAGTCAATAGAGGGCGCTGGTGGGTCGATCGTCGCGTAATCACATTGTCAAAGTGCGTTCTGTGTCGCCCGGACGACCCTGGCCCGCCGAGGAGACCAGCCCGCGGGTTCGGTAACTGAAATCCTTATCAACGAGAGATCAAGCATGGGCGTGATTGATTGGGGCAGAGGGGCGGGGTGGGAATGGGGGGCGAGGGGCTGAGGTGGGGTTCGGGGGGAAAGGGTTTTTTTGGGGTGGGAGAGGAGAGGTGGGACGGTTCGGAGAGGGGAAGAAGGGGTTGTGGACGGGTTGAGGTTTGGGAGTTTAGGAGAAGGGATAGGGGTGGGTGGGTGTGATGAGACTTCGGTAGGGTGGGGAATGGGGGTTTCGGGGTGGGTGAGGGTCAGGTCTGGAGGAAGGGTTGGGAGTGGGTGAGAAGGCGACAAAGGAAGGGAAGGGGAAGGGGTGGGGGGTTGATGGGTTGTCGGGGCAGTCACTCATTGGGGGTCAGGTTGTGTCGACTCTTTTCAAGGAAAGCGGGCAAGGAAAGAGACAGACAGACACGGACGAAGAGATAGCCAGGCGACTGACAGCCAACTGACAGAAGGGGAGAGAAAGAGACACCGGAAAGGCATCCGAACAAACAAACAGAAATCAATAGACGAAGAAAGGGGCGAATCAGACCTTCTTTCCCCGACGTCAGCCTCCGAGGAACAACCCGAGGCCGAGAAGCATCACAGCTTAAATGTTGGAAGAGGAGAAGAGGTCAGCGGTATATCATTCCTTGACAAACAAAAGCTAATTTGTGACCTTGTTACCACCGTCTTTATATGTGAATTTGCTTGTTACTTCTGCTTGCGTGTGTGTGTCTGCCTGCCTTGACTCCTTGTAAGACGGTCAATGTGTTTTTCTTTCTCTCTGTTTATGATTTTGCTTCTAGTCAAATCCCGGGACGAAGGCTTCTTTATGTCATATAAATAAACCCGAGAACCGGATGTGGAAGTGAAGGGCGATGGTGAGGAGAAAGGCCTTTTGCTGCCACAACACGCGCCACATTGGCAATGCCACAAGGCGCGTGCGGCATTTCCCGAGATGGGGACACAAAGAGAGGGACAGACAGATATGTGGAGACTGAAGGCAGGGAATGTTGTATAATATATATTATATATATATTTGTATATATATATATATATATAATATATATATATATATATATATAAATATATTATATATATATATATATATATATATATATATATATATATATATATATATATATATATATATAAGTATACACACACACACACACACACACACACACACACACACACACACACACACACACACACACACACACACACACACACACACACACACACACACACACACACAAATGCATACATATACTACAAATATTTATACATATATACATACATACATACATACATGACACATACATAAAACACACATACATAAACACACATACATATACATACATACACACACATACGTAAACACACATACATAAACACACATACATAAACACACAACACAAACACACACACACCACACACACACACACACACACACACACACACACACACACACACACACACACACACACACACACACACACACACACACACACACACACACACACACACACACACACACACACACACACACACACACACACACACACACACACACACACACACACACACACACACACACACACACACACACACACACACACACACACACACACACACACACACACACACACACACACACCACACACACACACACACACATATACGTTATATATATAATGTTTATACAAATATGTATATGTATAATATGTGTATATATGCATATATATATATATATATATATATATATATATATATATATATAACACACACATACATATGGTGTGTGTGTGTATATCCCCTCCCCCATTCCCTCTCCCTGTGTCTCCCCCTCCACTCCCCACTCTGCCCCCTCCTTCTCTCCCCCATGCCCCCCCCCCCACTCCCCAGCGGCTATCAAAAGAGCTCAGTCAAAATCCCTGGAAGAAAAATCTCACGGAGCCCGCTGCCCTGCCCCCCACCGGGTATGTGTGGGGGTGGGGTGGGGTGAGGGGAGTGCCATGGGGGTGGGGGTGGGTGTGTGTGTGCCTTTCTCTCTCTCTAGTGCCGGTGCAACGTGGGGTTTCTTTCTTCCTCTCGGGTTTCTTGCCCGTGTGTAACTTCGGGCGAGGAGGGTGGGGGAGGGGGAGGGTTGTCTGGTTTCTGTCTCTTGTGTTGGGGGACCGATTCTCCCCCCCCCCCACCACCCCGCGGCGAGGGAAATGGGGATTCGGAAGATTACGGTATCTGACGCACAATCCCGCTCACTCATCACGCACACGCACACGTACACACAACACACACACACACACACTCACACTCACACTCCACAACTCACACTCACACTCACACACTCACACTCACACACACCACACACACACACACCACACACACACACACACACACACACACACACACACACACACACACACACACACACACACACACATCACACACATACACACTCACACATTCACACCAACTCAAAGCGCATTTAACGCACGCATTTCCAATCTCATCTAGACACGCTCGCAAACGCACACTAACATTGCACACGGTAGACGCCAAAGGAAGGAAGACAAGGATAGGAAGCCATCGTGAATGAGATGGGGGTGAGGGGAGGGGAGAAGGGGGGAGAGGGAAGGGAGAGGGAAAAGAGGGGAGAGGGGAAGAGAAGGGGGAGGGGAGAAAGGGGAGAGGGAGAAGGAGAGAGGGGAGAAAGAGGGAGAGAGGGAAGGATAGGGGAAGGAGAGAGGGGAGAGGAAGGAGAGAGGGAAGAGGGGGAGAGGGAAAGAGAAGGGGTGAGGAGAAGGAGAGAGCAGAGAAGGGGGAGAGGGAAGGAGAGGGAAAGGGGGGAGGGGGGAAGTCACCGTCGTAGTGGAGTCCGGCGTATGACGTCATTCCCGGCGGTAACAAACAACGACGAGAATCAACAGAGAGAGAGAGAGAGAGAAAAAAAAAAGAACTCCCACGACAAAAACATCTTCCATGAAACCCGAGGAAGGAGGATAGTGGGGTTGGGGGGGAGGGAGAGGTTGGCGTCGGGAGAGGGAGGGAAGGAGAGCGAGGGGAGAAGAAGGGGAAGGGAAGGGGAAGGAGGAGGGAGAGCGAGGGGAAATGAAGAGGGAAGGGAAGGAGGAAGTAATAGTGGGAAAGATGGTGAAAAGGGAAAGGAGGGAGAACGAAGGAAAAGAAGGAAGGGGTTAGGAGGAAGGAGAGCGAGGGGAAAGAAAAGGGAAGGGAAGGAGAGAAGGAAGGGGCAAAGGAAAGGAAAGGAAGGAAAAGGAGCCAAGAAGGGAGAAACAGATGAAAAAAAAGGGCTAGAGGATAGAAGAAGAGAGAGCCGAAGGGAGAACCAGAGAAGAAAAAAAAAGGGTAGAAGGGTTTAGGGGGTGAAGAAAGAGAGTGGAGAGGAGGTAGAGCAGGGGGGCGAGCGGCTGAGGGAGAGGGCAGAGGGCAAGAAAGGGAGAGAGGGTAGGGCAGGAGCGGTGGGGGCGGGTGATGCGTGAGAGGGGAGAGGGCAAGAAAAGAGAGAGCAGGGTAGCCCCAGGGAGAGGGGTGAGAGGAGGAGGGAGAGGTAAGGAGGGAGAGGAGGTAGGGCAGCGAGGTAGGGGGCGGGGTGAGGAGAGAGGGACGCAGAGGCAAGAAAGGGAGAGGAGGTTAGCAGGGAGGGTGGGGCCGGGGTTAGGGAGGGGGCGAGAGGTAAAGGAAGGGAGGAGGGAGGTCTAGAGCAGGAGGTGGGCGCCCCCGCGCCCATGCGTGAGGAGAGGTATTAGGTCTAGGGTTATAGGGGGCGGGTGAGGGAAGGAGGGAGGCAGGGAGGGTGAGGGAGAGGTGAGAGATCAGTATGTGAGGAAGGAAGGGAGAGAGGTGGTGATGTGTCGTAGGGAGGGTAGGCGGGCGGGAGGTAGGAGAGAGGGAGAGGGCAAGAAATGAGGGGAGTTTGTCTAGTGGCAGGAAGTGGGGGCGGCAGGTGAGGGATGAGAGGGGGAAGGGAGGAAGGGAGAGGAGGTAGGAGGGAGGTGGGGGCGGGCGTGAGGGGAGAGAGAGACGCAAGGAAGGGAAGGAGGTCAGAGTGTGGGGGAGGTAGAGCGATGGTGCGCAATGGGGAGTGAGGGGGGATGGAGGGAAAGGATGTTGGGGAATGGGCCACATGGGGAAGCGAATGGGGAGACAGAGAGGGGTGGGGCGAGATGTTGAATGTGAGAGGAGAGAAAGAATGGATGAGAGGAGAAAGTGGGGAGCAGGGGAGGGTTGAGTAGAGGGAGCAGGGGCGAGAAAGATGATTAACGGATGAGTGAAAGGGTGTAAGGAATAAGGTTAGTAGGTGAAGGGGAGAGGAGAGGAGATGGGAGGATTATATTTGAAGGCAGGGGGAGGGGACGATAGAGTGGAGGGCGAGGAGATAGAGGGTGGAAAAGGATAAGAGGGAAAGGAAACAGAAAGTGCCGCGTAGAGCAAGTAAGTAGAGGCAAGAGAACGTAAGAAGGATATGTGGAAGAGCGTAGAATAAGAAAAGAAGATAGGGAAAATAAAAGGAAGTGAAGGAGGATAGAGAGATGTGAGAGGAATGGGAGGAGTATAAGGGAAGATTGAACGCGATGAAGGCGAGCAGTAAAAGTGATAAAAAGGAATTAAGGGGGCGCGAGTAGGGAGTATAGCGCAGAGGAAGGAAGAGGGAAGTTGGCAGGAAGGGATAAGTGAAGGAGAGAGAAAGAGGGAGAGGGATGGGTAGGTGTGATGAGACAAATGAGGTTGAGGTAGGAAGGGGAGAGATATAGAGTGAACGAACGGATAAGAGGAGAGGAAGCAAAGGAGGTTTAGGGCGAGTGAGAACTAAAGGGCCGAGTTGCTGACGTAGTAGGATGGATAGGGACTGAGGAGGAAGAAGAGAAAAAGGAGGGGAGATGAGGCAGAGGAGGGAGAGGAGTATATAGGTAGGCGGGGGGATGAGGGAGGAAAGTAGGTGGGCTAGAAGGACAAGTGGGAGAAGATGACATCAATTGTGGCGAAAACGAGCGGAGGTTAAATGGAAGGAGCGGGAGGAAGGAGGGGAAGTGAAGGGCATAAAGAGTTGGGGGATAAGAGGCGGGAGGAGGAAGGAGACAAGAGAGAGAGGGAGAAGGAGAAGGAGGAGAAGGAGAAAGAGAGGAGGAGGAGAGAGGAGGAGGAGTGAGAAGGAGGAGGAGGAGAAGGAGGAGAAGGAGAAAGAAGGAGGAGGGAGGAGAAAGAGGAGGAGGAGGAGTAGGAGGAGAAGAAAATGAGATGGAGTAGAAGAAAGGGGAGATGGAGTAGAAGTGAGAAGACAGGAGTTAGAGGAGAAAAGCAGGAGAGAAAGGAAATTAGCGGATGGATGGAGGGTGTGGGAGGGGGCGGGTTGTCAGAGAAAGGGAGGAAGGAAGAAGGGGATAGGATGAGAGAGAGGAAGAAGTGAGATGACATCTTGCCAGTGGCCAAGGCAAGGGAAGGATAATGAGGGGTCGAGGGTGACGGGGGAGATAGATAACACGAAGGGTGGACGGTCGGTCAGAAGGTGGATGGGGGGTGTAGGGGGGGGCGGAAGTTGGATATGATGTCTGAGATAGTCAGGGAGCGTCGAGGCCGAAGGAAAGGGAGGAGCTAGAGATATACATGTGTGGGGGAGGTTGGGGGCGGGTGTATGGTGTGTGTTGTGTGTGTATTTTTGTGTGTATGGTGTGGTTGTTGTGGGTGAGAGAGGGAGAGGGTAAGGAAGGAGAGGAGTTAGGCAGGAGGGTTGGGGTGCGGGGGTTGAGAGGGCAGATGCTTGGAGTTAGTAGCATGATAATGGAATGGGAATGAGATAGCTAAATGAGTGAGAATGGATACTGATAATAGATAAAAAATAAGAAGAAGATATAGGTGGATGGGACTTAAATGAGTAATAGTAGTAGATAATAATTGGGTAATCAATAATGATTGATTGGATAATGAGTAACTGTGAGCCTCGATGGTATGATAATAAATAGGCCAGTCGATTATATGATTTTAGATTACAGACATAATTAATTAATTGCTACTGATGACATTGATAAATGGAATAACCAGAATAACAATGAGTAGAGCAATGATATAACAGTATAGGCAGACAAGAGGGGAGGGCGTTAAGGAGCAGGGATATACCAGTAAAACAAAGATACAATTCTGAAGACTCGTGATCGCCGAAAAGATCGCACTTTCACGCACCCTTCAAAACAAAAATGGAATGCCATTCAATGTGACTTTTTATTTTTCTCAGTCGCCGAGTTCAGCGAAATTCGATGATAAGATAAGAAACTTAGTTGGAGAGAAGGGACTGCGTAATGAGTAGCTCGTGGTCACCTAATTGCCTTTTAAACATCTTCGCATATTTTATTTATCGAAGTTTAGCTGTTAATTGTACTTTCTTAAAAAAAAAAAAAAAAAAAAAAGACTATATTAGAAATCCTGTTTCGTTATGAAGTCGTTTTCATTTCACAGTAGAGACGGAAATGATAGTAACGAGTGATATGATAAAAGTAAATGGAATAGATTAAAGAAAACTATTAAGCTCTCTTGTGATTTCGATTTGTGTAGGATAAAACTTCTGGACGAAAGGGATTAGTAATCTGAAGTAATATGAATAAGGAAAATCAAGAGAAGAGTGAAAACTGTTTATTACCACATGTCTCATTTATTTTTTCTATGTCATACCTAAACTACTCCGTCATAGATATATGTGGGTGGGGTGTGTGTGATACACGATTTCTGGAGCGTATCGTCCTATTTTGTTAAATTACTCTTCGGTTAATGAGTCTCATTGTTCATTAGCGTGTGGTGAGGATGGGGCGACTGTGTTCGAGTCATTTCACCTGTAGGTCAGATATAGCACTCTCATAGACTGTTAATGATAACTACTAGTTCATTTTCTCGATTCCGGCGTCGGTTTCACTTCCCTCCGATCTGACTACCATCTGTGAGAAGATTTGTAATACTTATCAATACCCTCTTACTCTTTTTATTCACTCTATCCTTTCATCATTGCCTCTCTCTCCTCCTCTCTTCTTTAATTCATCACTAATGCCACACATCTCAACACTATGGGCATTACTATTGTGTGCATCCGATGCAGTATCATTATCGAGATGTGGTCAATTATTGTTTTTATTGTTATAATTAGAGGCTGGCATAGTGGCGGTATAATTATTGCCACTATTCATCTCATTACCATCTATATTTCTTGATCTTTACTTCAGTGGTCGTATACTATGCGCCCCAGTATTATCACGGTTTCTATGTAATTTTCATTCTATTATCATTCATTACCATTTCCTTTACCAATCCTGTCAATCATTCTATTGAAGTACCAGGCTAGAGTAGCATCGATTACTGTACAAGACCATTTGGGTGCTATTGGTAAACTCTATCATATCGAGTGTATCATC
>NW_020869704.1:512000-513360 GCF_003789085.1 Penaeus vannamei | reverse complement strand
ATACCAATATGATAATATTATATCATATACATATATATGTATATATACATATATATGTACTAAAAGAGACATACACTTAAATATATTATATATATATATATATATATATATATATAATATATATATATATATATATATATATATATATAGACATACAATATATGTATATATACATATATCATATACATATATATGTTATATACATATATATGTACATAAAGAGACATACACTTAAATATATATATATAATATATATAATATATTATATATATATATATATATATATATGTATATATATATATATATATATATATATATATATATATATATATTTATATATGTATAGACATACAATATATGTATATATACATATATCAAATACATATATATGTATATATACATATATATACATAAAGAGACATACACTTAATATATATATATATATAATATATATATATATATATAATATATATATATATATATATATATATATATGTTCTTTTGGAAACATTAACACAAACACACAAATTGGTAAACTACTCGGAACTTTCAGGCAGTAGGTGTATACAGACATGAGATAATAAAAATGAAAAAATAAAAATAAATAAATAAATAAAACACGCATATGACTATTACTTACCTGTTCACATAGGAACCATCTTAAACCGGGCGTCAATTTTTTTTTTTGGGGTGGGGAGACTATTTGCTTCCTCCCCCCCCCTCCCGGGGCCACTGTGCTTTACTTTTTTTTAAACTAATGGCCGTATGTTTAAAGAAATTCTATTCGCACAAATTCTTAGAAAAAAAAAAAGAAGAAAAAAAAAGTAGAATCGCCATGATTATAGGGTCGTTTCAAAAATACAGTTCTTATCCTCTTGCGGTATTTTGGTATATCAGTTGATTTTTGCGGTATTATTCCTTGGTAGATGATTTTGTGCTTCAAAAAGTGGATTCCACGATTTCTTTAAGCATACGACCGTAAATTACAACTATATAGGTCCGGTTATGGCTTAAAAAGGCTCCAAAAACTCTCCGAAGAAAAAACTTAAATAATAATATATATTATAATATATACATATATATATATATATATATATATATATATATATATATATATATAGAGAGAGAGAGAGAGAGAGAGAGAGAGAGAGAGAGAGAGAGAGAGAGAGAGAGTATTATATTTCTCTATTATCTATTTAACACAATTTTTATTTTGTTATTTATACGCGTTCCTTCATATAACTACTATTAGACAATTATTACACTTATTTTACATTTATTTTCTTTTTCCGTTTCTTAGTCTAGCATCTTTTTATTTATTCGCTTTCACTTTCTGCTATGTACCCGTCGCTTATCTTAT
>NW_020869704.1:488535-493535 GCF_003789085.1 Penaeus vannamei | reverse complement strand
TCATGGATTTGAGAATTGTATTATCATTCACTCTCCATTTGACTCGTGTGTCAGTCTCTAAAGTTGAACAAAACTCCTACTGCCAGTTTCTCTGATGTTGTCTTGTGATTATATAGATCGGTATAATTGGATTAATTTGGTTTGGTTTCTTTTAACCTAGGTACTCTTTTGTCGTGACGTAAATGGGCTTTGAGCCTAGGAAAACGCTTTGCTTTGTTTAAGATTTATGATGCGCCATTGAAAAGAAAATAATTGTTAAGCGATGTGTGTTGACTCAAGGAAATAAATATTTTCAGTGAAGAAATGGCACAGAAGCTGCAGGAGGAAGAGAACCGCCTGGCTGCAGAAGCAGAAGCAGAGGCAGGAGCTACACGTTACCCAGCCGCACCGCCTCCTCAGACACGGCAGGTGCCACAAACCCCTCCGCAAGTTCAAGAGGAGAAGAGAAAAAAAGATGTAAGTTTGTATTTATGAAAGATGTGGCCAAAAATTCTAAAATTTGTATGTGTATATATATATATATATATATATTGAAGCTACTTAATCCTCCTCATTCCCTCCTCCTCCTCCTCCTCCTCCCCATTTCATCTTCCTCCTCCCCTATTTCCTCCTCCTCTTCCCCCATTTCCTCTTCCTCCTCCTCCTCCACCCCCATTTCCTCTTCCTCCTCCTCTTCCCCCATTTGCTCTTCCTCCTCCTCCTCTTCCCCTATTTCCTCTTCCCCCATTTCCTCTTCCCCCATTTCCTCTTCCTCCTCTTCCCCATTTCCTCTTCCTCCTCCTCTTCCCCCATTATCTCCTCCTCCCCCATTTCCTCCTCCTCCATTACCTCCTTGCTCTCCCCCATTTCCTCCTCTCCATTTTCCTCTCTCCATTCACTCCCCTCCCTCCCTCCCTCCCTCCTTCCCTCTCTCCTTCCCTCCCTCTTCCCACTCTCTTCCCACCCTTCCCTCTTACTCTCTCCTCCTCTCTTCCTCATCCTCCTTTCCCTTTTCTCCTCTTTCTCATCCATTTCCTCTTTCTCTTCCCACATTTCCTCCTCCCCCCTTTTCCTCCTCCTTCCCCATTTCCTCCTTCTCACCCATTTCCTTTCCTCCTCCATTTCCACTTTCTTTTCTTCCATTTGCTACTCCTCCCTCTCTCCCTCTTTTGTCCTACCCCCCCTCCCTCCCTCCTCCCCTCCCTCTTAACTGAAACTCTTTATCCCCCACTCTCCTTCTCCCTCACATGCTCTCCCTTTCATATAAATCAATAATGATTGTTGTTTTTTTCATTTTCAGTGTACCATCCTCTGAAATATTTTGAAGCTTTCATTCTTTGGAACTTGTATTCATAGCTCTTTGAGTGTCTTGTACTGAAGGACCCATCCCATTCTTATACCTGGATGCTGCAAGTTCCTGGAGTATAAAGATGCAATTTTTCAAGAATTCATTTTGGACAGTTCACCCTTACAACCTACCAAGGCATATGTTTCAAGGTCAATAGTTGAAGAAAAACTCCTATCTTTCTATAAATAATGCTATGTGTTGATCTTGTCAGATGAAGAAAGAATGAAAGAGTATTACCATTATAGAAAGCTTACAAAGTGATATTCTCAACAGTTAATATTTGTATACTGTTACTGTACAGGATGCATTGTCTGTAATGGACTATTTTAAAATGTAGATGGACAATGTTAGAAAGCTAAAAGACAAAGATTAAGATTTATCAAGTCAAACGCAGATCACTTGAACCTGATGGTAGCGGTGTTGCCACTAAGATCTAGTGACATTTCGATACACCCTACATCTTCCACTGTGATATTACATTGCAAAGGGAAAAGAATTACCATGCATCAAGAGTTATATTTGTTACATGAGCATAGCTTTTTAAGTTTGTCAAGACGTTGATCAATTTCATTCATAGTCGTAAAGTGGTTGGTTTTGCTTGAAGATACAGGAACAATCTCTATTATGGTTTCTTAAATTTGCTGTTACATAACTTATTGATGCATGAGATTCCCCTGGATTTATAATAGAGCCTCAGTTATATAAGAATTATAAATTAGAAATATAGGCACAAAGCTTGTATATGTATATATACGGTACTTGGAACTGTGCAAACATTATGTATGTATGACCAGTACTAAATTCTTAAATTATATGAAGTTATTTGAAATTATTGGTAATTCTTTATTCAGAAATGTTTAAATGCAAGTTGAAATTGATAGGCCTGAAGTTTATGGTGCACACATGGAAGTCTGTATATTCCCAAGGATTTGAAAAAACTCTTTTTGATGTTAAAATGATTAGAACTGACTTTTGAAATTAAGGTAAAAGTTACCCACTTGTAAATATGAATATCTCAAAATTATTTAATGTTTTACTTCAAACATTTTTTTTAATTATTTGCACCCTTCTAAGCAGGAAGAATATACAGCTATGGATGAAAATGTTACAAGATTCACCATAATAGATAGCATAATGTATTTAATCTTGATACAATTTGAATTTGGCTTGTTAGCAGCAAAATATGGAGTAGTTAAGAAAGCAATGATGCCTTCATTTTAAATTGGCATTCAATATTGTGAATTCCATTGAGTGGAAAGTTAAAAGTTTAATTATTTTCAATGTTTGATTATATGTATGTGTATGTATACATGTGTGCATGCTAGTGTGTGTGCAAGAGAGTGCATGTCCATATTTCTGACTAGTATTATAAGAATGAAATAAAAGTATTGGGACTTATATTTGTACTTTACAATTTTATTTATGAAGCATCATCAAAATTTTTGAACACATGCATAAATTATTACTTAACATATTAGTAACTTTGCAGAACTATGAGGAACATAAATGGCACAGATATATTGCAAAGTAGATTATAATTTAGGGATGCCTCAGGAAATGAAATAGAATTTTAGACCAGTACATGAATTGGTCGAATTTTTCACCTTCTGCTTAGATATGTATCAGAGAACATCAGCTTTGGGAAGCTTAGTAGCAGTCCACTGTCAGTTCTAAGGTGGGAGCTGTTGGCAAGGGTGCAGTGTAGCTTGGTGACTTAATCACAGACCGGTACAGCTTTACATTTTATGAAATGAGGCCTTCCGTGTAACAGAGGTGTTCTCCGACCAATTGCCCTACGATACATTTAATGAATATTTTGTTGATTTAGTTTCGTCTATTACATAAACATTGATATGTTTGTATTAATACACAAGTCATGAGAGGTCATTAATGTAAAAATATCAATGCTTATGCTATAGATGAAAACTTAAACTAATAATATATTTAATAAACACAGCAGTTGGCCTGAGAATGCTTTTGGATGCGTGCACCCTCAAATGATTATCTTAGCCCATAATGCAGGAAATATGCTTTGTCTTTAGGATGTATGGAATTGTTCTCATAAGCTGACTGGTATAATTTGCTGTGGGTTTGACATGTATGCCTTTGAATGAGAAATCCAGTCTGTTTTTTTTATGGCATTAAGTATTTACATGTTATATTCAACTTGTGCATTATTTAACAATATGGAAAACACAGTAATTTCAGTGCTGTCTCTCTATTGGCCACTATGACTTAATATTTCCCTTATAAAACCATATCTGCATGCAAAATTATTGATTCACAAAGAGATGATAGCTGTACATCCAAAACATGTTCTCAGGTGTAGCTGGAAACTTGGGAAAATATGGTTGCAGTATAATAGTTCAAGATTATATTTTGTTGACTTGTTGCAAAATCATCCAGAACTCCTTGCCCAACCATATTACCTTAATTAGGGTACTTTGTTTTGTCTTTGAATATTTTATAAGGAAGAAATTGATTTGCATTTTATCTTCTAATATTATATCTTGTCTCTTCAAAGTCATATGATCTGTTTGTCAGTCTTTGAATGATGTGCAGAGCTAGGTAATAGAGGTAGTGTGACTAATAGTTGAGATTTGTTATTATGTTCTACTGTTGAAAAAAAAATCAAGAAAATAAGAAATAAGACTACTATGGAATACTGATTTGAAGATCCTGCCTAAATGGGAGTAATTTTTTTTCATTAGTACACCTTACAGAAAACCACATTGTTGTAGACTATTCCTAAACTGTGTATCCTGGATCATGGAGGAACCTTGCTATCTCCACCACAGCTAAACTCCATGGAGACCTTACAGGATTCTTGGATAATCATTACCGCTTCACTGTCGATAACTAGATGTGAAGCTAATCGATTGCTCATTTGTATAATGGGACTATTTTTTTTAATCTTTATATGAACAAATGAAGTTATTTTGAAATTTACTTAAGGCACTCTAGTATTTGCATTGAGTATTGAGAGACAAAATTAGGAGAGACTCATACATACAGTCTCTGTCTTAGTCACTATATAATATGATGCCTCTGAAAGACTATGTAGATGTAATTTTTGTATGCATTTTTTATGTGAATACTACAAGAATTTTTGATATGGAGATTGGATCTATGTTAGAGTATAAGTGATTGCTCATTGTGCTGTACATATATTTATTTTTCATATATTACACCAAGCCTTGTAGTGTTGGGCATATATTTGTCAAATTCCTATAGATCACCAATACATACTGATACTGCAGCATGCAAAGAAAAAAATAACGATACATTATCAATTTAGAATTGAGGAAGAATTATTCTCTATAGACCAGAAGTTTGAAGGGAATGCTATCAGATCCTTCGATGGGGAATGAATAAACTTGAAGTGTTACATGTAGTTATTTTTTGCAAAACAGTTTTTCTGAAGTACTTGTTGCAGTTACAGTAAGAAGGTGATTGTGCTTTGTATTGTTAAAGATTTGTTTGTAAGTGGAACACAAATATTTAAAGTCATTCTTGCTATGAAGACCAACACTACACATTTACTTCTGATTCACACATCGTTATTGCAATACAAGATGTCTGGCTGTTAGATTTTTAGATTTGTTTGTTATAATATGCATAGCTTAAATTGTAAAGGTGAAGGCCTCTGTTTTACATGATAGTTATGGTTTTA
>NW_020869704.1:478535-481035 GCF_003789085.1 Penaeus vannamei | reverse complement strand
ACTCACTGAAACCCTGAACAACGTACCACCGTGTAGCCCCATCCGACGGCCGTGCAAATAGTCCCATTCGAAGGTTCCTGGTAGTCCGAGGGCAGAGCGACCGTGGAGACCAAATCGTGGACGAAGACGAAGTTATGGGACGTCTGCGGGACAAAAGAGGAGAAAGTGAAATTAAATGTGATAAGAATGAAAAAAAGATAAAACATGAATAGGCTATTAAATGTAATAATAAAGATCGAAAAAAGATGAGGAACTGAAATTAAATGTAATAATAAAGATCGGAAAAAGGAGAAACTAAAATTAAATGTAATATGAAAAATCGAAAATTTATTCAATGTAATAATAAAAATCGAAAAGAGATGAGGAACTAAAATTAAATGTAATAAGAAAAATTGAAAAAAAAACGTGAATTGGCTATTAAATGTAATAATAAAAATCGAAAAAAAGATGAGGAACTAAAATTAAATGTAATAATAAAAATCGTAAAGATGAGGAACTAAAATTAAATGTAATAAGAAAATTCGAAAATTTATTCAATGTAATAATAAAAATCGAAAAAAAAGATGAGAAACTAAAATTAAATGTAATAAGAAAAATTGAAAAACGTGAATAGGCTATTAAATGTAATAATAAAAATCGGAAAAAAAGACAAGAATAGGCTATTAAATGTAATAATAATAATAATCGAAAAAAAGAGAAACTGAAATTAAATGTAATAAGAAAATTGAAAAAAAAAACATGAATAGGGTATTAAATGTAATAATAAAAATCGAAAAAAGGAGAAATTAAAATCAAATGTAATAATAATAATCGAAAAAAAGAGAAACTGAAATTAAATGTAATAAGAAAATTGAAAAAAAAAACATGAATAGGGTATTAAATGTAATAATAAAAATCGAAAAAAGGAGAAATTAAAATCAAATGTAATAATAATAATCGAAAAAAAGAGAAACTGAAATTAAATGTATTAAGAGAAATGAAAAAAAAGATGAATAGGCTACTAAATATAATAATGAAAATCGAAAAAAGGAGAAACTAAAATGTAATAATAAAAATCGAAAAAAACCCTGAATAGGCTATTAAATCTAATAATAAAAATCGAAAAGAGATGAGGAACTAAAATTAAATGTAATAAGAAAAAAAAAAAAAACGTGAATTGGCTATTAAATGTAATAATAAAAATCGAAAAAAGGAGAAACTGAAATAAAATGTAATAAGGAAAAAAATGAATAGGCTATTAAATGTAATAATAAAAATCGAAAAAAGATCAACTGAAATTAAATGTAATAATAAAAATCGAAAAAAGGGGAAACTAAAATTAAATGTAATAAGAAAAATCGAAAAAAAACATGAATATGCAATTAAATGTAATAAGAAAAATCGAAAAAAACATGAATAGGCTATTCAATGTAATAATAAAAATCGAAAAAAGATGAGAAACTAAAAAATGTAATAAGAAAAATCGAAAAAAAACATGAATAGGCAATTAAATGTAATAAGAAAATAACATGAATAGGATAAAAAGATAAAAAAATCAGAAGCTATATGAAACATTCTCTAATTTCCAATTTGCAATAACAATAGATAAGTAAAAAAAAAAAAAAGCAAAACAAACCAATCATCCAGAAAAATACGTCAAAAAAGCCTTTTCCACTCTCATGGCCCAGAAATATGTATACAAAAAGCAGTTTCTATTCTCATAGCTATCAGAAAATATAAATAAAAAAGCAGTTTCTATTCTTATAGCCCAGAAATATGTACATAAAAAAGCCTTTTCCATTCTCATAGGCCAGAAATATGTATAAAAAAAACATTTTCCATTCTTATAGTTATCAGAAAATATAAATAAAAAGCATTTTTCATTCTTATAGCCCAGAAATATGTATAAAAAACAGTTTCTATTCTTATAGCCCAGAAATATGTATAAAAGAAAGCCGTTTCTATTCTCATAGCTATCAGAAAATATAAATAAAAAAGCATTTTCTATTCTTATAGCCCAAAAATATGTACAAAAGAAAGCAGTTTCTATTCTCATAGCTCAGAAATATGTATAAGAAAAGCCTTTTCCATTCTTATAGCCCAGAAATATATACAAAAAAGCATTTTCTATTCTCATAGTTATCAGAAAATATAAATAAAAAAGCATTTTCTATTCTTATAGCCCAGAAATATGTATAAAAAAGCAGTTTCTATTCTCATAGCTATCAGAAAAAAAAACATTTTCCATTCTTATAGCCCAGAAATATGTATACTAAAAAGCATTTTCTATTCTCATAGTTATCAGAAAATATAAATAAAAAGCACTTTCCATTCTTATAGCCCAGAAATATGTATAAAACAGTTTCTATTCTCATAGCCCAGAAATATGTATAAAAAAACATTTTCCATTCTTATAGTTATCAGAATATAGAAATAAAAAAAAAGCATTTTCTATTCTTATAGCCCAGAAATATGTATAAAAAAAAACTTTCCATTCTCATAGCTTCCCCCCACCCCCACC
>NW_020869704.1:467732-472732 GCF_003789085.1 Penaeus vannamei | reverse complement strand
TATATATATATATATATATATATATATATATATATAATACATATATACATATATATATATATATATATATATATATATATATATATATATGATATATATATATATATATATATATATATATATATATATATATATATATATATACATACATATATATATATATATATATATATATATATATATATATATATATATATATATATATCATAATATATATATATATATATATATATATATATATATATATATATATATATACATATATATATATATATATATATATATATATATATATATATATATATACATAATATATATATATATATATATATACATATATATATATATATATATATATATATACTTATAAATATAAAAATACAAAATATAAATATCTATATACACAAATGTACATTTTCACACACATACACAAGCACACAAAAAAGTATCCGGAATTACTTCATTTTTGTATATAAATGAAGAGGAAAGTCTTTGTAGAAAAGTTATTACTAAGAAATCAATGGTTAATATAAATATCTGCACTACAGTTTGCAATATTTATTGACTAACATCAACATTCTTCGCAAGCAAATAGTTTCCTATGGAGGCCATTTGCCTTGTACAGTCCTTCATACAAGTGGATGAATGAGAAGGGAGAGAGCCGTTTATAGTCTTGGCAAAGATGCATTTCAGATTTATATGAATCATTCAGAAGAGCTACTAGAACTGTCAGTAGGACCAGCAGTTGAGGTAGCAGTGGGGCCAGCGGTTGAGGTAGCAGTGGGGCCAGCGGTTGAGGTAGGGGGCCAGCGGTTGAGGTAGCAGTGGGGCCAGCGGTTGAGGTAGCAGTGGGGCCAGCGGTTGAAGTAGCAGTGGGGCCAGCAGTGGGGCCAGCAGTTGGGCCAGAAGTGGGACCTGCAGTTGGGCCAGAAGTGGGACCTGCAGTTGGACCAGAAGTGGGGCCTGCAGTTGGGCCAGAAGTGGGACCTGAAGTTGGGCCAGAAGTGGGACCTGCAGTTGGACCAGCAGTGGGGCCAGCAGTGGGAGCAGGACTTGGTGCGGGAGTGGGACCAGTTGGTGCAGGAGTTGGACCAGTTGGTGCCGGTGTGGGTCCAGTTGGTGCAGACAGTTGGTGCAGGACTTGGTGCGGGAGTGGGACCAGTTGGTGTTGTGCGGGAGTGGGACCAGTTGGTGCAGTGGGACCAGTTGGTGCGGGAGTGGGGTTGGTGCAGGACTTGGTGCGGGAGTGGGACCAGTTGGCGTTGGTGCGGGAGTGGGCCAGTTGGCGCAGGACTTGGTGCGGGAGTGGGACCAGTTGGCAGGACTTGGTGCGGAGTGGGTTGGCGCAGGACTTGGTGCGGGAGTGGGACAGGGAGTGGTGTTGGTGCAGGAGTGGGAGCAGGAGTTGGTGCTGGAGTTGGAGCAGGAGTTGGTGCTGGAGTTGGTGCGGGAGTAGGAGCCGGGGTTGGTGAGATTTCGGCTGTGAAAAGAACGTATTTGTGTGATTAAATTTGCAAAGTTATGATGTGGCAACCTATTATGTACATATAAACATCAACACATCAACATATATTTGCTTCCAGAAGATGTATCTCCCATATTTCAGCTCAAATCCTGTTGAAATTAGAGATTTCGAAACAGTCTTAGCATTGATCCAGACATTTGGAAATGGACAGAGACTCACGAATACAACAGACGCAGACGCTGCTTCCTCTGCATCCCTTAGCCCTTGTCTTTCCGTCGCAGGATTCCCACTTGAATTGGCATTTTCCGCCCGTTTCTTGCACCATTTCTTTTCCTTGCATAGTGATGCTGGAGAAAGAAGAAACTAGTTTTTTTTTCCCGGTACACACCTATGTATTTCTAGGAGTAGGATTAAGTACGCACGTGTACACACACAGGCACATACTTGAGTTGCATCTGGTGCTCATGCATAAGAGTGTGTAAAGGCGTATGTTGGTGTGGTTCATATAAAGTATTTGTTAATGTGCTGCTTGGATGACAGACTTTGACCTATAAAACATCTTGTGTATCACATGTTATTCTGCTGACATGAGCAACATCTGCATTTGATTCAAACATTTGTGATGGCTAATGTAAAATTGATTCCTTTTAGGTCCGTTTGCAAAGAAAAGACTCACATTTAGGGGCGCAGCAGCGACACTTTTTCTTGTTACATAACTTCGTGCCTTTCAACTTCTTGCCGCCGACGCATGCCATTTTCTTGGACTGACAAACTCCTGCCAATTTTCTGCATCTCTTCCTAGTTTTGCATTCTGCAAGAAAAGACAAAGTTTAAGGAAAGGAGTGACATGTATATATATATATATATATATATATATATATATATATATTATATATATATATATATATATATATATATATTAAATTTCTGTACATGTATATCAGCAGGTGTGAAAGAGTAAAGACAAACTTACTGTTTTTCCTTTTGTCTGTATCTTCAGCAGCTTTTCTGCCTGATAAGCTGACCTTTTTCAGTGAATTCTTATCTTGTTCAGGTTTTTGGGCTTTAGCTGTGATAGAATAGCAATAAGGGCTTAAATACTTAATGGTATTGACAGTTGACTCACGTAAACTGTAGTTTCTACTCAACATCGGTATGCAAAATGAGGACAGACCACATTGGCTTTTAATATCTAGTACATATGATAGTTCTTTAGCAGACACCTATTTTTACCTAAGGAGTTTCTAATGCATTTACGCAAAAAAAAGTTTATCTTCACAATTTTATTCTCCCTTCTTATCCTGTATAGCATTTTAGTAGTTACGAATAAACTTTGTGGTTTATCATTCTTTTATAAGTGAATGAAGTTCTAAGAATGAATGAAGCATGAAATACACTGTGGGTTGTTCTTGTACCCGATATCACATGTAGTGCAACTGAAAATCTGCGGTATGTATAATGATTATAAACACTGTAACACCCCACCCCCAACACAGTGTCATGAATTACATATGATCGATTATGAAAAATCTCAGACTTACTTTTCTCCTTTGTCCTTCTTCTTTAGCAACTTTTCTGCCTCTCCCTTTGACTTCCTTCTCACCTTTGTTTTCTTTCTTTAATTTCATCCTCTTCTCTGGAAATTAGTAGGAATTAGTATAAACCTAAAAGTTCACACACACACACACACACACACACACACACACCACACACACACACACACACACACACACATATATATATATATATATATATGGTGGGTGGGTGTTCCATGCCCTGGGTGTGAAGCGATGGTGTAGTAGCCTAGATAGTATTATGAGCTTTGCATACCTTCTCGCTTGCAGCTGCCACCACTAACTAACTTGGTGTGAAAAGGGAGTAGTTGTGCATAAGACTTACCTGCCAGCTCATAGCCTCTCTATCATCAAGACTTCTGCAATACCTCCTCGTGGTCAGCATGGAAACTAGGCACTAAGTTCTAGACTGAACAGTGGAGACTCTTGGGGCAGCAGAGGGCCCCAAAGGTATGGAGTCATGGTCCACAGGCTTGCGGACATGCACAGGCTTCATACTAATTCTTGCCCCCCTTGCCCCCTGGGGTTAATGGGTGGCTGTGGGGAGGCGGTCCTTGCCAGTCCGCTTCCCTGAGAGAACACAAACTGACAGTGTTTCATTTACATGTTGGTGCTACAACACATCCCTCCTTCTCAGCAAGGCAGGCTTCAGGTCCCTTTGGTTTGACGACCGCTGGGACTCAGATTGGGAGCTGGGGTTTCCCGTTCCATCTGTGTCCCAGTGGCTGCCAACCTGGCATGAGGCTTTTCGGTCAAAGCCCACGGAACCACCACAGGTGGATTTATGGACCTGTGGCCAGCCACCCCTCACTTTATGGGGGTGGCAGAGGTGGCGTCCACCCTGATTGACTGCCTGAAGCTTAATCTCAGGTGGGAAATCAGTGTAGGGCCTTGGGACATCCGCTCTTTACGAAAGGTTGATCAGTTGCCACTAGTGTCAAGGGAACTGGGGTGGCTGAGAGGTGATGTGGTTGCTCTCTCGGAGGTGAGAAGACCTGGCAGCGGCACGATCAGTGTGGGTGGCTACACCTATTACTGGTCGGGCTGCAGCTATAGTCACCATCTTCAAGAAGTAACCATAGCCATCTCCAGAGGTTACTCCAGTCCATGAACGTATTATGGTATTGAGACTGAAACTTGCCTTTGGCTTTATGTCTTTAATTGCTATGTACTCCTACTGATGTTTGTAAAATGGACGTGAAAGAGATGTTTTACGCCAAACTAGCATCTGTGTCAGACAGTTCTCCTCGGCGAAATATTCATATTGTTTTTGGCGACTACAGTGTGGTATTTGGTTGTGATCGAGCTGGCTATGAGATGCAAGGTCCCAGGAATTGAGAATTTAGTGCTTCAGCTTCAAGGGCGAAATACTTGATGTAACTCAAGAATCAATTAGTGAACGCCCAAGAGTAAGACAGAATTTTATTTCGCAGATGCTGGAAGCCACAGAAGCTTGTCATGTAGCTTGTCTGAAAAGGGGATTGGGATTTGCATCATTCCCGGGTGCGCAGGGCTCTAAGAAGGGACAAGGAACAGTTCAGTAGGAGTCTTGCAGAGGAGGTCGAAGGCTATTTCTTAATAAATGACCTTCATCTTGGCAACCAAACACTGAGAAAAATGAACTCCAAGCCCTCTTCACAGGTGATAGCAATTTACTCAGTATATGGCCAGATCTTCTCAGATCCTCTTGTGGTGTGAGAACATTGGCTGAGTATTTTAAGCAGTTGTACCAGGTTGATCCACCAACAATTACCTTGTATTCGGGAAGCGTCGAGATTCCATTGCCGGACCCACCTTTCAATGAGGATCCACCCTCCATAACTGAAGTTAAGGGAGTGATCTCCAAACTGAAGAGTGATAATGTAACAGGTATCTGCGGCATCCCAGCTGAACTGTTAAAGGCTGGTGGTGAACCTATGGTGCGCAGGTTACATGCTGCAGAGACCATCTGCTTAAACACC
>NW_020869704.1:442732-455232 GCF_003789085.1 Penaeus vannamei | reverse complement strand
AGTTAAGTTGGGGTGATTTTGGGATGGGTTAGATTGTTAGGTTAGGTTCAGTTAGATTAAGTTAGGCTGAGTTAGGTTAGGTTTGAACTGCTTAGGTTGGGTTGGGTTATTTTGAATCAGGTAAGGCTAGTCTGAGTAAAAATACTTTAATGTTCTTTGGCAAATTAATTAGATTAGGTCAGGCGAGGTTGGTTGGAGTGAATTAGTTTGGGTTTAGCCTGTTATAGTTTTTGTTCATGATTTTCCTTTGCGTGTGGTTGAGACGTTTATGTCCGATATTTAGGGAAAGGCACAGACAGAAACTCTGTTCTACGTTTGGCAGGGATTCTGCCATACGACGAAAGTGCAGGCCATTTTTACCAGCTACATCTGCAAACTGTTGGAAAATGAGTCAACTTCAAATTGACCTGGCATTAAGAAAAAAGGGAAGAAAAAACTCATACGTGCGTGGATAAAAAATGATTGACGAAGGATGGCATTGCGAGGGCAACTCCTATACTGAACAAAAGTGCAATTTGCCTAATACAGACATGATTACAATTCACGGAATGAAAAAAGTCAAAAGATAGCTCCTCAGGTAGTATGTACCCACAGTATCTTCGACTCAAAACATTTTCTGTTCTTTTCCCAATACATTTTCCAGTTGCATTCGATTAATGAAATGAGACATTACTTTTATATCAAAGGGGTTGTATTTGCGAAATGATTGGAATATTTGCGGTTCACAAGAAACTGAAAGAACAGAGAACCACATCTCTAAGAATTCCAGTGTACCATTGTGTAATATAGCTATTCCCACAGTCTACGTTCTACGCGCTAGGTACCACTTACCTCTTTTTGCAAGTGTGGCATGAGTTACAAATGAAGCCTGAAATAATGTAGGCAAAACGAACTCTCGATGTCATTTCTTTACATAATCCCGTCCTTGCATACAGAACTTCATTGATGATAAGAAGTAACTGGTATACTTTGTACATCCACAAGCAGGGTCCCGTCTTTAATCTGATTCATTATGCTCATTGCAAAGGCTGTCTTATGCAGTCTGTATTTGGGTAACTTCAGTCTGTACTGGTCAGGGGAAACGTAAGAACAGCACAATACATATTCAACGAACAAGGCTGTGGCCATATCATTTTTTTCTATTATTTTAATTATCTGCATAGATGAGGAGAGAGAGAGAGAGAGAGAGAGAGAGAGAGAGAGAGAGAGAGAGAGAGAGAAGAGAGAGAGAGAGAGAGAGAGAGAGAGAGAGAGAGAGAGAGAGAGAGAGAGAGAGAGAGAGCAAAAGAGAGAACGAAACAAAGAGAGGAGCAAGAGTGACATCCGTGTAGGTGTATTAATCAAAAGTTCCATTCATATCAAACGCCGTATGTACGAGGGAAGCAAGTGTGGTCCGCATTCCATTGTTTACCCTAGTTAACACTTGTTCAGGCCACAGCCTTAAAAAGGTCTAACGATATATCATTCAGGAGGGAAATGAGCTGCTTAGGCGCTCCCTTTGTACGACAGTCCCCTATCTCTGTTACCGCGGCTTGTGTCAGTCAACGCCACACGGCCTTTGTTTTGACTCTTACTAAATTCAGTACAAGTGTAAGCTCTTCTAAAAACTGTTTTTTTCACCTAGATTAACATGAGAGAAATGCTGCTGCAGTGTTATATTAACACATATTGTTGACATTTATGTTATTTTGGTCGTGTTTAACCTCAATAGTTTAGTTTATAAAGACATACAAATGATAATAATGACACTTCCAATAATCATGATCATAATGGTAATGGAATACATTGTTGCCATTACTGTTATCGTTATCAATATTGGTATTATCAGAATCATTATTTTCGCCATTATTATCATTACAACTATTATCATTACTAAAATTATAGCTATGATGATAAGACCGATAATAATGTTAACGATAATAATATTGGTAATAATTACAATAACAATAATGATAATAATAATCATTATTATTATCATTATCAATATCTTCATTATTGTTATTTACATTATCATCAGTAGCACCATTATTATGAACATTATCTTCATTATAACTGTCATTATCATAATCATTATCATCATTACCATTATTATCACTTTCATTATTATCATTATTATGATTATCATTATTATTATCATTGTAATTATAATTATTATCATTGTCATTACCATCATCATCATTATTATTGTTCTTATTTTTTTTTGTCAATATCATCATTATCATCGTCATTATTACCATCATTATCACTTTCATTATTACCATTACTATGAACTTTCTTATGATTATCATTATTATTATTTTTATGAACATCATCAGTATCATTATTGTTATTATTATTATTATTATAATTATCATCATTGTTGTTGTTGTTACCATTATCATTATCATCATTACAATCATTATTATTATTATTATTATGTTATTATCATTATTATCATCTCTATTATCATTACTATTACTACCCCTACTATCATCATCATTATTGTTATTATTTCTATCATTATTGTTATCCTTATCGTTATAATTATTGCAATTATCATCTTCATTGTTATTACTAATACTACCACTGTTTTTATCATTATTGTTATCATACTTATCATTATAATTATCATCATTATCACAGTCATTATTATTATCATCATTACTATTGTCATCAGCATCACTAATATTACCGTAGTATTATCCTCACTATTATCATTATCATTATTGGTATTGTTATCATCATTATTATCATTATCATCACCTTTATTATCATTTCAATCAGTACTATTACTATTAATATCACTATCTTAAATCATTATCATTATCATTATCATCATCAACATTATCATTACTGTTATTATATTGATATTAACATTATCATCGTCTATGTGATAACTGTGTTTAAGAGAGGTAGCAGGAGAGGGAGAGGGAGAGGAAGGAGAGAGGAAGAGGGACAGAGGAAGGGAGAGGGAGAGGGAGAGAGGAGGAAGGGAGAGAGGAGAGAGGAGAGAGAGAGGAAGGGAGAGGGAGAGGGAGAAAGAGAGAGGAAGGGAGAGGGAGAGGAGGCAAAAGGTAGAAGGAGGATGGTGAGAGAGGGAGAGATGAGTGCCTCTTATTTTGATAATCCTTATCATTTCTATTTTATATTCCGTTTAATTTCTGCGCGTTCTGGGAGTTATCATTATCATTTTATTATTATTATTATCATTGTTGTTTTGCAGTTGTTGTTGGTATTATTATTATCATCATTATTATTATTATCATATTTTTTTCATTATTGTTATTATCATGATGGTGATGGTGATGATTATATTATGATTATTATTTTTATTACTATTATCATTATCATTATTGTTATCATTATTATTGTTATAATTATAATAATGATTATTATTATATCCTTACCATTCTTCTTCTTATTATTATTATCATCATCATTACTATTATTATTATCATCATCATCATCAAACTTTTTAGCCACACTTATGAGATTCATTTCCATTAGAGGGTACCTTAAACAATATATTCCGATAATGGACCACAATTGAAGATGGCAGGTAAGGAGTTTGAAAAGATTATGGAAAATTGGGATTTTGAGAGAATTTATAAGTTTGGCACCAAAGAAGGTATGGCAAAATGCAGTGAGTGAATCCCTAATAAGGTTGGTGAAACGAGGATTATGCGTGTCAATTTTTGAATCAGTATTTATTCTTGGGGAATTGCAGACTGCCTTATTTAATGTTGCTAATTTAATCAATGAAAGGCCTATTGGTATGAAACCTGGTTCGGATCTGGATTTGGGAACTTATCTTAGCCCTAATGACTTATTACTTGGCCGTGTCAGTTCCTGTTCTCCAAGTGGCTCGTATGATATTAATGATCATCCTAAAAGATTAGAACCAATTCAGAAAATTATAGATAATTTTTGTAGAAAATGGCAGCGTGATTACTTCCCAACATTACTTGTACGACAAAAATGGCACACTTCTAGAAGAGATATAAGAGTTGGAGATGTAGTTCTAGTGCAGAATGGCAACGCGGTCAAAGGCAAGTGGAAATTGGCTCAAGGGATAGAAGCCATTCCTGGAAGGGATGGGATTGCAAGAGATGTAAAGCTAAGATATATCCTAAAAAAGGCTGGAGAGAAATATGATGGGAAAATGCTGAAATTATGAAAAGATCTGCACAGAAATTAGTGGTATTGTTGCCAGTTGAAGAACAAATGTAAATAGGAAGGTTAAAATTGGGTGGTAGACAGGCAGCACCTATTAACCACCTGCGGTTGAACATTTGACAGGATGTTGGACTTTGCTGTACATTGAACACTTTTCTTCAAATACACTCTACAACACATACACCATATTTCTTTTATGAATTTGAATAATATGTATATTATTTTGTTAGGAAAGTTTATTTGTAATGTAAAATTTTATTTCTCATTGCTAAGCAAATTTAGATGGTTTATGTTTGAAAAGATTGAGGTTTCTATTTTCACTGTCGATTTGAAGCATCATAACATGTACAACTTATTTTGTATTAGAAATTATATGTGCACATGTTAGAATTTATCTTCGTATGAGGTGTATGAGAAATTACTGTGACACGCTGCACATACATCTTTCTGTTCTGTAATGTTTTGATGTAGTAACCGCCCTGCACCTCGTGGAGACAACAAAGGGCCGTGCAGAGTAAGGGCAGGCTTGACCCTTTTTCAATTCTCTGATTGATTTTGGAGATAGAATTTCAATTGTAGAAACTCATAGCATGGTATATAATTTCCTTAGTTTATTATATTGATTGAACATGAAGTTATGTGCATAAAACAAGTGTATTTACCAGATAAGATGCAATGTCGTGTGTATTGTTATTCCTGTTATTCAGTGAATGAGAATCTAGTGATAAATTATAATTTGTATGTGAGAGACTGCAATATTAATTTGGTTTGCAGGAGTTAATAATGTTCTGAAGAGGTTTATGACTGTCGCTGTACTCTGGGCTTCATCTGGAGGAGTCAGCGAAGTGAGTTATCAGTTTTGCAATTAATAATGAATTAATATGAGGAAAGTTAATTAATGAGATGGTAAACATGAACAGATTAGATTATTTGAGGTATAAGCATTAAGATTCATTGGATATAGTATTAAGGAATGAAGTCAAATTAAGGAAATTACTGTCAGCATGTATTAATAGACAATAATAATGATAATGATGATAATCATAATAATAATAATAATAATAATGATGATAATGATAATAATAATGGTAATGATAATGATAAGGATAATGATAATGGTAATGATGATAATAATAATAATAATAATAATGATAATGATAATGATAATGATAATAATAATAAAAATAATAATAATAATAATAATAATAATAATAATAATAATAATGATAATGATAATAATAATAATGATGATAATTATAACAACAATAACAGCCTTAGTAATGATAAAATCAGTAATAGCAATGAAATTAATAATAATAATAATTGTAATAATAATAGCAATGACGATATTAACGATATGAGCATGATAATAATAATGCTAATAACAATATTAATAAAGATAATAGTTACAACAATCAGGATGATAATGATAATAGTAATAATTCATAAAATCATGACAATGATAATAATGATGATGATGAAAAAGTAATGACGTCCAACTTTGTTAGAAAACAGCACTAAAACCCGACAATTATGTAATCTATGATAATTTTAGTCTATTGTGATCATTGTGAAAATAATTCGATGAGTGATGTTTTGTTCAAACATCATAATTTCCTTCCATTAGAAAATTAAATGCAATATTGCAAAACTGCATGGGAATGAAAAAACAGTGTACCGTTTAAATTCTTTATGCTAATTCAAAATATAAAAAAGTATATTTTCCCATCGAAAATATGGCACAAAGTACAAAAAGCCTTGTAAAAAAGTTAATAAAAATGTATACATCCGGGACCATGTACAATCCATGTCATTATATTCACCGTCACTATGGCTTGACTAGACTTCAGAGTGAAAGTTTTTTTTTCTCAGATATCGACAACAATTGCACATATGTAAAGCAAAACAAACAAACAAAAAAATCTGTCTTTCCAGAACAGCAACAGTTTGGTGTCTCTTTTATGTTTTGTTTTCCGTTTCGCACAAGAAATGGTATCACTTTTTCGTTTTCTTTTCAGGTGTAGAAGGTGTTTGGAGGTGGAACTCTTATATAAGGTGTAGGCCGGCGTGTTTGTCTTTTCTGTCTGCGACCGGTCTAATTATATAATCCTTTGTTTCCTCCAAGGCTTTCTCAAGTTTATTCACACCCAATGTCTTCTATTTCTGTTCAAGAGAACACCGTTGCTTGTTTTTCATTGCTAAGAAACTGTCACTGATATTCTGAACATATTTGCAATTTCACGATTTCACTTCTGTTTACGCTCGTCGAAGAATATATACATCATGAACTAGATTCTCAGGCATTCATAATTAGTTTAGTACTAAAAAATATATGCATATATGTGTGTATATGGACGTACACATTCGCACACAGTTATATACATTCACGTGTATGATTGGTTTGCCTGTATATATGAGCGCACGCACACACACACACACACACACACACACACACACACACACACACACACACACACACACACACACACACACACACACACACACACACACACACACACACACCCTCTCTCTATCTATATTTCTCTTTCTGTCTGTCTATCATTTCTCTCTCTCTCTCTCTCTCTCTCTCTCTCTCTCTCTCTCTCTCTCTCTCTCTCTCTCTCTCTCTCTCTCTCTCTCTCTCTCACACACACACTGTTTACATAGACGCATACACATTTATCTACATATATAAATACATCCACACACTGTACATCCACAGGTACTGTATGTACAGAGAAATATGCACACATATATGTATATATACACGCATACATGCAAATAATGCAGTAAAGTCCCCATTCACAAGCAGGATACCGCACTAGCTCACAGCATTACTTAAGAATTACAGCAAATATCACAATAAGGTGTTGTGTCATAAGCACATAAAGGGAGAGGCGGCCTTTGCAGAGGCCCTCTAGCACCAAGTACGACTGAAGACGTGGCAAGTCATTTCCGTTAGAAGTTAAAGATGGTATCAGAGTCGAGGTCGGCTCTGAGGTGGCCGTTGCCGTAGGAGCCATGGCTTGACCTCTTGATGGTGGCCGTGTCGAACTCCTTCAGAGGCAGCGTCGTGATGGCTGCCCGCAGGCCATTCTTGATGCTGCCGTTCTTGAGCGTGCTCGCGGGGGACTGGTCCCCTTTCCAGTCCGCTCCCGGGACGCTCACGTAGTGGTTCGGTTTGGCTGATATGTAGTGAGGGGACGAAGGCACTCTTCTGTGTCGCCGTCGGACACATACGTGGTACGTCGCAAGGGACCCTAGAAGGGCTCCCAGCAGCAGGCACGCCAGACAGGATCCTACGAGCGTTTGGACTGATACTCCGCTTGAATTGGATTCTCCACTGGCACTCAACACAGCTGCCTCCACAACTGTAATGTCAGCTGTGAAGGAAAGTATTCTTATTAATAACCATGCATAAATGATCATGTTTATTAACGTCAGTGCTAGCTATTCGCTTTCCTAATGCCCAGGTAAAGTTCCACAGGACCATTCAGACTCTAATGAATTACCATCAAGTTCCTGGCATGATTGCCGTTGTTGGTCAAGTCCGCGACACTGGCTGGGCTGGTCGGACAGGCAGTGGCGCCGCCGCACCCTCTCCTCCCCGTCCCTGCAGGAAGACCACTGCGCCCACGGGCCCCATCCCTCCTCGCCTGAAGAAAAAATGAAGCGTTTAAACTCTAATTAATTTCCTAGACTAATTCTAGATCAACTTGTTAATATCAGACAACGGCCTTATTTAATTCGCAATATATGTCTAATCCGTCTAAAAGAGACGTACTTGTCGAATTTTACGTTCATTTTTCTATTTACTGAGTACGTTATATAGAGACTTCTTACCTTCACAGGGCACTTGTTCACAGGGCTCCTGACTGGTATGCGACCCAACGCAGTCCGAGGCATCTACGAAAGGGTTGTGTGAGGCGGCGCATCGGCGCGTCCTATGCCGGATTCCGGGTCCACAGGAAGAAGAGCAAGACGTCCACTCGCTCCAACACGTCCACAGACCTGGATACAAAAAGAGACGGTTTTATGATATAGGTATCTCACATTATCAGTGGAATATAGTATGCTATCGATAAATTTCTGTTATTGGACATATGCAGCAATAAAATGAACAGACGGCCGAGTACATACCACTGCAGGCGTGCTCATTGCAGGTTCTCTCCAAAGTGGAGGTCCCTGTGCAGGTGCCGCTGGTGCACGTGCGGTGGCGGTACTGGCGGCCGCCGTCGCAAGGCTCGTCGCACTTGGTCCATTCGCCCCAGTCCGACCATCCTCCGCTGCTGTCGTCGATGGAGTCATGCGAATTGTAACACCGGCCGTGGGCGCACACGCGCTCCTCCTGACGCAGATTGCCCGTGCGGAGAGGATTGTCTCGATCCCCTGTGGCTATGCACTCGATCCTGTACCGCTTCTGGATGCTCGTGTCCCCTGAAGCATTGAGTGCCAGCCACGGGGTCCACGACGAGAGCTTCATGGTCTCCGGGCAAGACCAGTCCCCACAGGTCTCGACGTCCTCCCCGCACCCCGTGCAGGTAGCGCCTCCGTTCTTGGGGACGGGCCTGGTGCAGGAACGCTTTCTTCTCCGGATTCCAGTGCCGCAAGTGGCAGTGCATCGGCTCCAGGATCCCCACTCGCTCCATCCGCCGTCCACAGGGAGGGCCGTGTAAGCTGCAGAGATGCAGTAATTCATCAGGAACTGGTGTATCAACTGATCAGTTGATGATACAAGTACCCAGTACTCGAGTAAACATAATTTCTAAAGTGCAGTCAGTATCGAAATCTATCACTGAAAACATATGAATGTTGGACAAAAAAAAAAGGGGGGGGGGGACACGGAAAGCGAGCACACGCTTATCTACACTTTGAATTAATAGGATCTCACAAGACACTCACATGGGCAGTGCGGGAGCGTGTGGCAGTAGATTTCGGTGCGCTCTTGGCCCACGCAGACGCGACCTCCGTATTTCGGCTCCGGATTAGAGCACGTTCTGCGGCGCGTCTTGACGGCGATGCCACACGTTGCGGAACACTGGGACCAGGATGACCAGGCAGTCCACCCGCCGTGCACCGTGCAGTTGGAGACCTGCGTTCGATAAAGTTACGAAAATTAACTTGTTGATAACACTCCTTTTTCACCCACCTAAAATTGATCTGGATTTGAGGTCAGATATAAATGAGAGAACGATTGGATCATACAGTCTCACTCTCAGAGACGAAAACATTAAGATCTCGAAAGGACGACCTCCTCAAACACCTCACCCAACAAGCGTAACCTCCACAATTCAGTATATTTCCCACCACTACCAACATAATTGCAGGAACGCAAAGCAGAATCTTCATCCAAAACCGTACCTCAGTCCTGGCACCAACGCACTCGGCGCCTCCGCGGGCCGGGCGCGGCGAGTCGCACACTCGGTGGCGACACATGCAGGGGTCGCTGGAGCCCGACTGCTTACACGGAGACCATGACGACCAGCGGCCCCAACCTCCGTCCACTGGGAAGGAGCAGGGGGTTGTGAACTACAGGCTTTACTTTTAACATTTATGGTCTCTATTGGGGTATCACATTATCTAAAGGTATGTATCTGTGGTTACTGCTGATATAAATCTTATCCTTCACTGAATATATATAGGCACATATGCGTTAAATCAGCCGAATAAAGAAAACTCTATCTCATTTCTGAAATATACCTGGATCTGTAGTCTGAGGACATTCTATCACCTCTTGCACCCACGAGGGCACGAAGGGATTCTTGCCAGGAGGGGGAGAGCACTCCAGCCTGTTGGTGTCCCACCCACAGTAGGGGTCCTTCGCAGCCAAGCACGCGGCCTTCGTTTTGTATCTACCACATCTATGCACTGGGACACGGATCACCTCACTGTCTGTGCCTACGTAGAGTGAATTCTGAAAAGAACAATTGATTTTTTTTTCAGAGAACAGAAACAAATTATCTTTCTAGACTGCATATAGAATGCTTATGCACGGATGCACACAAATTATGAAAAAGAGGCAATATTCTATTGGACTTACAGTGTCTTTGAGGAATTTGAGGGTATGTATAATTATGGTAGAATTCTGCGGGAACGGAGAAAGGACTTCTAGTAGACAGGTGTGTTCTGTATCAGGGACGACGCTCATTTTGCGTATAAGGCCTAGCCCACGAACACCACGTGGATGCTGCCACTGAGGCGCGTAGCCACCACGTCCACCGCCACGTGAGTTAGTCTGACGATGGGGACGAATGTTACTGAGGACGTTCGCTTCAAGTTGCATTTATCAGAAAAAAACTCATTTTTACCTTTAAAGGAAAAATTGTGATTCTCATGGTATATAAACATTATTTTGGAAAAGTAACTTCATTGCTGCTTCATTAGACACTGAATACCCTGAATCCCGAGGAGGAAAACATCTGTTTGTACTAGACTGAAAATATGAGAGATAAGATTAAAAAGAACATCAACGGTCTGGACATGATAGCAACATGATGATCTACCTTTCTCCATTGAGGATGTAGAGGGGGTCAGCGCTTCTCGGCATAACTGGCTTATCCATCAGCTGGAACTTGTCAGCCGCGAAATCGGCCTCCAGGCTGGTGCCGGAGCCCTCGCACCGGAAGTGGTGCTTGTCGGCCGTCTCGGGCACCCACGCTGACGAGGGCGACGGCTGGTACTTGAACGGCCCGTCGAAGGAGGCGTTGACTGCACTCATGGTGTACACGCACACGGCTGAGCCTACAATGCTGTTCCTGGAAGTACCATCCTCTTTAAGTAATTCGAAATAATTTTAAAATTCTTCACTTCATAATGTTATAATTTACGCTGAAGGAATATATTCTGCATGCAACTCAAGATGCACTTACTCTGCCGTCGAAAAGACCCCGTAGAGCATCTGTTCCCTCGGCAGATAGGTGAGGCTCTGGACATAATCGTACGAGAAGGGGAAGTCCCCGGGCACCGTGCACGTGAGGCGCGCCTTCAGGAACGTTGTCCAGTTGTCCTTGAGAACGCGCATCCCTCCCGAGTCGTTCTTGCACACGCGTCCGATCCTCGAGAGGGCGCGCTGGCCAAGAAAGAGAGGAAAGATTAAGATGTGATAAACTTCCTAAATACCGCATCATTTCACTCATCCGATATCGGTGTTCCAATTCCTCGGTCACTTCAAGTCTGGCCGCTTCTCACCTTCCCGCAGTTCAGGTACTCGACCGCGTTCTCTCTGAAGATGAAGTAGACGAAGCCGGACGACTCGAACGTGGTGATGAAGGTGGGTTCGGAGAGCCACTTCAGGTCGTACTGGTGCGTCCGTAGTCTTTCGCCGGGGCCCAAGGAGCGCATGAAGGCTGAATCTCGACCTGGAAGTTGGGGAACTTTCGTTAAGAAATCCCTGTCTAGATGAATGAGCAGTTTATAAAACTTCGAACATCAGTATAAAATACCCTCTCTATCGTCTCTCTCTCTTTATTGCGTACTGCTTTATGGGACTTTCCTTACCTGAGAAATCGGTGGGCGTTCCCACATACAGATCACCTTCGATTGTAAGCAGTGACGTCACGCTATGGGTGGGGTTGAAAGGGCATCTAGCCACGCCCTTGTCCCATGACTCGATATGATGGATGTTTGATAATCTGGAATTCAGCAGTCAGCTTAGACGAGTGCCTCAGAAAAATCTTTACATATTAAGTCGATAACTTCACGAGAGCCCCTGAAGGAATCACCAACGAGGTTCACTAAACAAACAGGGACGCCGCCTACCTCCTCCAGGTGCACAGGGGGCTGAAGGCGTTGGTGCCACAGACCAGCACTCTGCCCCGATGAAGGTGCAGGACTCTGACGAAGTTGTGGCACGCCTCCTGGCTCTGGCCCTTCAGTGTGCACGTCTCCACCGTGCTCTTGTTCGCCGCCCAGTCCGACGCCTCCAGCATCTGCAAGCCGACCATGCTCAGTCGGAACACGTGGTCCCTGGCGGAGAGAGAGGGGTGCGGAGTAAACAAACCTGCTTCGTGTTCGCTTTATCCATGACTATATCTATATCATATATATACCTATATCTATTGATCTATATATCTCTTGAGTGTTGTGTGTGTGTGCGCAAAGTCCCCAGCCACCCACCTGGCGCCAACGACGATCTGGAAGCTAGTTGGATCGAAGAGGAGCTCGCTGTAGTTCCTGACGCCAGTGATGCTGAACCTGTCCGTGGCATCCACCAGTTCTGTTGGGGCGAAATTATGCCATTACCTCAATGACTTTCGCAAATCACAAAATTCACACTTAAAAAAATAAACTTGGTTATTTTTTTTTGCCTTCTAAAAAAAAAAAAAACTAAGCCTCGCCCGCTGCCT
>NW_020869704.1:435232-437732 GCF_003789085.1 Penaeus vannamei | reverse complement strand
CAGTCGCGGCAGATTACAAGCATCCGCCATCCGACCTTCCCTTCGACTAATAAACAAATTAGTATTATAATGGCAAGAGAAAGGCTAATATTTATGATCCCTTTGAGAGGTGTTTAGAGCGGTCGCGGGTGAAAGTCACGGCGGCCGAGTGTTTGCTCAGATGACACGGCAGGGAGAGGGTGAGGGAGAGGGAGAGGGAGAGGGTGAGGGTGAGGGTGACGGAGGGTAACGGAGGGGGAGAAGAGGGGGTGGGCCAGGGATTTGGAGAAAGGGAGGGAGAGGGTGAGGGAGAAGAGGAGGTGGGAGAGGGGGTGGGAGAAGAAGAGGGAGAAAGAGAGGGAGAAGGAAAGAAGGTGGGAGAAAGGGAGGGAGAGGGAGAAGGGGAGGGAGAGGGAGAAGGGGATGGAGAGGGGGAAGCGAGAAGGGGAGGGGGAAGGAGAAGAGGAGAAGTAGGTGAGAGGAGGGATGAGGGGGGAGGAGAGGAAAGTGTGAAGGGAAGGTAGAGAGAAGGACGAACGGGAGGAGGAGTGGGGAGAACCACAGAGGGAAAGAGATGGGAATGAGCAAGGAAATGAGATAGATAGATAGATAAATAGACAGATATATAGGTAGACAGGCAGAGAGAGAGAGAGAGAGAGAGAGAGAGAGAGAGAGAGAGAGAGAGAGAGAGAGAGAGAGAGAGAGAGAGAGAGAGAGAGAGAGAGAGAGAGAGAGAGAGAAGACTTATGTAATTATAGAACCCATTATCTAAACTTATCATATTGTTTAGAAACATGATATTGCAATCGATGCGCAGAGCTTATTATAGATCTAACTGTAACACACAACTATGTCTGCTGTAATTCTGGGAGACCATTCGGAGATATCGTTATCATACAAACAACAACAAGCAAATTGAATAACCAACAGTAGCAATCATCACCATCCTAATTGTCACAATGAGATCCTATTTTCGCCTCCATTGCTGCCCCCCCCCCGCGTCTCCGCCATGGCCTCGTGAATACATCTTCAGAATATGACTCCGCATTCCATATCTCTCCCTGGTTAGACTACCTGACCCGACGCAATTAGCAGAGAGATACCCAAGACACACCAGCCTATTTAACTGGCAGCCCGAGTGATTAGCATCGGGGACTCTCTCTCTCTCTCTCTCCTTCTCCCCGTGGAAGGACGTCGAAGGATGTGGGCGAAACGGTGCGGCATGAAGGACGAGTGGAAGGAGCGCCTCAGGGTCTCTTTTATAACGCGTAAGGTTTTAGCAAAGTGGGGGTCCTTATGGCTTCGTTGAGGGGCGTTCGAATTCGAAGAGAAAAGGCCTCGAGGAATGAAGGTTCTGTGGCTAGCTGTTTCCCATTAGGTGTCTTTGGGTGGGAGTCGCAAGTGGTAAGAATTTGCCAATATAAGAAATTAAGAGAAAGTCGTGTGGAGTGAGAAGAAAAAATCTGTCTAAATCTGCCTCCTTCTCTGCCTTGATGAAAGCTGTGTTTGGAGGCGAGGCCGATGCGAACAATTGGCAAGAAGGATATGCCAAACTTAATATCTGGAAAATTGAATACGTTAAAGCCATTCTGAGGATTTGACGCCGCTCCTCCTGGCACCCTCGCTGCAGATGCGCTTCTCAGATTGCATGAAAGTGTCTGTCCCGAGAAGCGTATCGAATATCCGGGCGAAAACCAACGTTCAGAATTTTAATTTGAAATACAGGCATCCGCAACGTCTCGTGCAATTTACAGTTTGAAGAAAGGATATAAGAAAGGAGAATAAAGTATCTGTAGGAGCCGCCCAAAGCATAAGGCATCTGTCGGCACACGAGGACAGCATAACCCTTGGAGTGGCGTACGTGCGCGCCGGCACCTCCTCGGGGCAGCCCCTGATGCTTACCTCGGCGCGAAGTCCGTAAACAGACCTTGCGGAGCGGACGCCCGGGCTGACCCTTACGCGCAAGGGGGGGGGGGACTATAGAACATTTTCTTAAGGGATTTAATGATTTGTCCCTAATATTTGGTTATGTATATACGATATATATATATATATATATATATATATATATATATATATATATATATATATATATATATATATATATATATATATATATATATATATATATATATATATATATATATATATATATATATATATATATATATATATATATATATATATATCCATGCACACATACACGTACACACACACACACACACACACACACACACATATATATATGTGTGTGTGTGTGTGTGTGTGTGTGTGTGTGTGTGTGTGTGTGTGTGTGTGTGTGTGTGTGTGTGTGTGTGTGTGTGTGTGTGTGTGTGTGTGTGTGTGTGCGTGGTGTGGTGCGTGTGTGTGTGTGTGTGTGTGTGTGTGAATACACGTATATAAGTATGTATAGCATCGGGTTTAGGTCAAGAAAGATAGTAATGACCTCAGCTTCGTTATCAATAACAAGTGAAGTGCTGAAGATAATAAATTCCTCTCTCGGTCATCACTGTGGATACGT
>NW_020869704.1:420232-422732 GCF_003789085.1 Penaeus vannamei | reverse complement strand
TGAGAGGAGCAGATGGAGGAAGATAAAGAAGGTAAAGATGCAAGTGGTGGAGGTTAATGACGGGGAAGCAGAGTGGGTGTGAGTGGAGATGGACTCGAAGGTGGTGGTAGTGGGGGGGGGGGGGGGTAGATAACGAGGGAAGGTCAGGAGGAAGGAGGAGGAAGGAGGAGAGACATGAGGAAGGCCATGCTGGGGATGAGTACCGCATGGACGTGAAGCAGATGTCTGCATTTCTCTGCACAAATAACAATGAAAAATGTAAAGTATGTCGTATTTAGAGAGAGAGAGAGAGGGAGAGATAGATAGGTAGATAGAGATAGATAGATAGATAGAGAGAGAGAGAGGGACAGAGAGAGAGAGAGAGAGATGGAAAGAATATACATAGAATGTCGGGTTTGTCAACTGATGATCTTGTCCCGTCAACACAAGGCTTTACAATGTGTTATGACGCCATAAGAAATAGAGGACCATAATAGGCTGGTAGAATACTCAAAACATTTCGCTTCCTCTTATAAACAAGCTCAGAGCGAAGGACCTCCCGGGCAGAGGCACAAGCACCTACGGGAAATTCACGAGGAGACGGCTGGTCTGCTGATAAAGCGACGCTCTTCAGGGCAACTGGAGTCTCTGGGGCAAGGAGGGTAAGTTTCAAGAGCATCGAGGGTCTTCACGAGAAGGGACGGGATCTGAAGAGGGAAATTCTGACTTATCTTGTCCTCATCCTTTCCGCCATCTGCTTGTCTCAGTCTGTCTCTTCTTTCCTCCTCCCCTCTTTGCCTCTCTCTCCCTCTTATCCCCCTCTCTTTCTCTATCTTATTTCGGTTCCCCTTCCTCCTTCTCTCTCTCCCTCTCCATTCCTTGCCATCACTCTCCTCTTCTGATCTTCGGCTTCCTTCCTCTATCACTTCCATACCCATCTCCTTGTTCCCGCCCCCCTACCCTGGCTCTCTCCTCGCCTCCTGCAACAAGACAAAACCTGCAACCCCCCACCGGCGCTCCCCTACAACGCAGCACCAGCTGCCCCCTGCATCTCTGGCGCGCGTCGGAGATCCTATCGTTTTTATGAAGCAAGGGCGGAGTGTCGGGCCTCTAGGCAGCCGTGTGATGTCGCCTAATCATTCTTAACGAGTCGCGCCCTACAAGGGAGAGCGGGACAGGGTGAGGGACCGGCGCAGACATCGAGAGGGGCTGGACCTCGCAGTGTCGTCACGGGACGCTGCGTTTTGTTGTCCCGGCGCGCTCTGTGGGCGTGTCTGACGCGCCTCTCCGCGCTGATGCAGTGTGGGCGTTGTGGGAAGGTGCAGGAGAGGCCTGGGAAGGTGCTTGCTGTACGGTTGCTGTTGTGAGGCGAAATCCCTTCTGCAGGCGTTCTATTAGCAACCATGTTATCAGTTACCTAACGACTGCCATGAAACTTGTTTAGCACTAATTAGTGTTTTAATGTACTTTTATCAGATGCTTTGAAACGATTAAAACAAACATAAACAATGCTAAATCTTCTCGCGGTTTAATATTTACTAGATCATCTCCAAAATTTGCCTGTTGGCCCCCAGGAGAGTCTTTGTATGTATGAGGATGTTTGTTTGTTTGTGTTTGTGTGTGTGGGTGTGCGCGCGCGCGTGTGCGTGTGGAGGGGGCGGGGTGATGCGAGAGAGGGCGTCGCCAAGCAGAAGCGAGTAAGTTATTAGGAGTAAAATGGCCGAGGTGGGAGGGATGGGCGGGAGGGGGGGGTTGGTGCTTTTGTGCCGCCACCTCCTGTAGGACGCCGCCCGCCGACGGCTGACACGTGCCCGGCTCAGTCTCAGGTTACGCTCCGCTTCTGCGCTCGCGATACCCACCGCGAAGTGTCCCCTTACTGCCCCGGCCCCTCGGCGCCTCCCCTCGCTCGCCTCTGCCCCCCCGGCGTCCTCCTCGCGCCCTCCGATTGGCCCTTCCTGCCCTCCGCATGGCCGCTCCGGGATGCCCTCCGATGGCCCCTGTCCTGCCTCACGCATGGCCCATCCGTGCCCTCCGATGGCCCTTACCGCCCTCTTCGAATGGCCCTTCCTGCCTCCGGATGGCCCCTTCCTGCCCTCCGATGGCCCCTTCCGCTGCCTCCCGATGGCCCTTCCTGGGCCCTCCGAATGGCCCTGCCCTCCGTCCAGTGAATGCTAATCACTCAACTTGTGACTTTGTGTGCAAATGAATGTGAGCAATGTTTATGCATCTACAACAACACACACCCACACACACACACACACACACACACACACACACTACAGCACCAACACCACACCACGCGATACACACATATATATATATAATATATATATATATATATATATATATATTACACACACACACACACACACCACACACCACATATACACACACACATGACCACGTATATGTAATCATATAGTGTGTGTGTCTGGAGGGCATGTACGTATATACATATATAATGTATATAAATATATACACGATTATATATATATATATATATATATATATATATAATATA
>NW_020869704.1:405232-415232 GCF_003789085.1 Penaeus vannamei | reverse complement strand
ATCGTATTTGTCCTGGCCGTGTTTCCCAACTCTCTCTCTATATATAACACACACACACACACACAACACACACACGAGACACAACACACACACAAAACACACACAACACACATAATATATATATCTATTCATGATATATAGTATAGTGATATATATATATAGGTATAAATATATATATATATATACGTACATGAACACAGCACACACAACACGAAGGACACAGCAACAGAAGAACACAACAAACACTAAAAGAAAAAGGGGAAAGGGAGGAGGACGAGAGAGGGAGGGAACACGGCACAGAGGAAAGGAGGGAAGAGGGAGGGAGAGGCACACACAGGGGGGGAGCGGAGGGGAAGGGGAGGGAGGGGAAGGGAAGGAAGGGAGGGAGGGAGGGAGGGAGGCACACACACACGCCAACACACAACAGCACAAACAACAGGGTGGATGGGAGGGTGGGACAAAAGAAAAAGGAGGGAGGACACACGGACAAAACACAACGGAGGAGGAAGGAGAGCTGAGAGGGAGGGAGGGAGGGAGAGTGGGAACACCCCACGGCATACACACAGCACAACAACACACCGTAATAATGATATAGTAAGGTATAATAGAATTAATGTATATAATATATAAGGGAGATATCATGAGAATATAATATATAGTAGTAATCTAGGTAGTAATCTATATAAGTATGATAGAGTATAATATATAATGTGTGTGGTGGTGTGGTGTGGTGGGTGGTGTGTGTGTGTGGTGTGGTGTAGTGTAGTGGTGTAGTGTGGTGTGTGTGTGGTGTGTGGGTGTGTGTGGTGTGTGTGTGGAACTATATGAAAGATGGGTGTGAAATAATCCTTGCGGGCCGGAAGTTGCAAAAACCCTTAGACTAGTAGTCATAGATTTATTGGTACTAAATGTGAAGGTCTAAAGGAATAAATAAAAGTAATAAGTGGGATTTCCGACTGAAAAGGTTTGTGATATATAAAGCGAACATAAAGGAGATAGCTAAAAGGCAAACAAGTAAGTTGCTGGACGAGAGAAACATAGGTCTGGCATTCAGTCATGAGAGGGAGTCCAGTCCAGTGCTCTCTCCTCTCTCTCTACTATTACTCATCTCATCTCTCGTCGTCCGAGAGGGAAGTCGGAGTCCTCGTCGTCAGTCTCTTCTCGGAAATCAGGTCGTCATCTCCCTCGGTCTCAAAGGGAGATCCACGAATATCTCGAAGTTATACAGATCTCCTCTTCCTGTCAGGGAGGGAGCCACTCCATGAGAGATGGGAGGCAGCGTGCGAGAGGAGAGAAAAGAGAGAGACATAATAGTGCCTATCATCACATCCACACAAAGAATGAAAAGACCGGGAAAGGTCCCAGAATCATCCGATAGGGTCTCTACGTTTTCGGCTGGCCATGACCCTTTTACACTGAAATAAAAGCACAAGGGGAACCCCAAACTAAATCGCGTCTCGGAGGGGTCACATTCAAAAAGACGATACACAGAGCAGAAGGAGCCCGATCTAATGGAGCAACAGGGAAGCTACCACAGAAAGCAACATCCTCGGGCGGAGAATTACACATCATCGTCTTGGATTACTTCTCTGAGGACCTGAAAGCGCCTCGACAGATATCATTCTTAGTCAACATCAATCGTGCCAACGAACCAGCATCGAGTACAATCACGGCGGACCCGTGGGTATCGGGATCTGATACCCGGTATTCTTGCTAATATATCACTGGGTACGCGACTTTCCTTCTCCTTTTCTGCTCAGGAACTTATACAACAAGGATGGCGGGAGTGAGATAGCATGAGAGTAACGCATCGTGAACCAGAGAAGGGGGCAGGCAAAGATGTGTTTTCTTTATTTTATCTTATTTTTTTTTGCGTAGGAGTGGTAAACGGGGAACCTCACTTCTGGAAACGCTTGGGGTGAGAAAAACAGAGTCACACAAAAACAAAGGAGGAGGAAGAGTAGCCACTGCGACGGTAGGTGGGAAAGTTGCGAAGACAGGAAAGGGAGGCCGGGCGAAAAGGCAATGGACTAGGGCACGAGGGACAAAACACAACACCGACAGAATCGCTTCATCAACCAAGACGCCGCACACACCTCCCCACCTTCAGCCATGAACCACTGTGCCTGGCAACTCTAGAAAGAGCAAACCGCGAAAAAGATATGAACAAAAGAAGTGTCTTGTTCCTAAAAAAAAATTAAGAGACAATAATCCAACAAGAGTGGAAATCCTCATCATACCTTGCTTGTCCCTGCGCTTTTCACCTCTAGTTCTTGCGCACTCCTTTCTCTGGTATCTTCCTTTTCCCCCCTCAGCCATTTCCGCTTCGCTCTTTAAAGGACTTCGAGTCCACTGGACTTTGTCCAGCACCCACGAACCATACTTTACTCAGACCTAGAGAAAACTATTCATCGGTCCAGCGAGACATTTGCCTTTCCAAAACTCAAACAGTAAGAAGAAACATTACTAAAAAAAAAAAATGGACAGGAAATCTTAACTAAAACACACAATATACTCACCAACGGAACGAGTGAAAAATAACTACGAGTGGGAAAAAGACAAAATAAATATACCGATTGGCTTCTGGGATGGCGAAACCAAGGAGTCGGTCGCTGCGTTCGACTCGCAGATCACGACGCGTACTGCTCCGACTATCCAAACACACAGCCCAAGAATCATCTCTGAGCAACCCACCCAACCCCATCGACCCCAAAAAGTAAGTAAAAGGCATATAATAATTGGGGCCGCAAAATATGATAGTATGTTTGACGTAAATCATGTTTATGGTATTAGATTCGGTTCAATATTCATTGGTTCAAGTGGGTAACAAAAACATCGGCCAGCATAAAAGCCATTGATGATAAGCAGAAAAGGAAAGATTCATAATCATCATTTATTGCATGCAGATTTATTAGCGTTCTGTTAGCCATAAACTAAGCATCGTTGACAGGACCAGCAGACTGTGTGGACGCAGTCTGACAGAGACAGAGTCTTCTGAAGCTGATATTTAAAGAGCGATTGTTACTATCATAAAAAGCTCGGTCTTAATGCTAGGTTAGAGAAGACTGTGATATATTCCCTGAGTTATATTGACGGGGCGGCATCAGGCAACGTGGGCGGTCATCGTCAAATGATGGGCGGAGCGTCGAGGCTAAGATCGGCACGCCCCTATTACTCGTCTCGGGGGACGAAGACAGGTGGACAGCGCGAGCGATCGGTCGGTTACACTCCGGTTTCCGTCGACGGCGAGGGAGGTCGGCTGTTGCTGGCGGAGGGGGAGGGGGGAAGGGCGGAGGGAGGCGAGGGCAAGGGCGATGCCGTCGTGCAGCTAACAATTATTTTCCCCTGGATGTATACATTATGCCTAGGACACCTTAGGCGTTACCTACACGCATTGTTTTAAAAGGCTGGCTGATTCACTCGTCCCCAGGACGACGGGCAGCACTCGACAGGATTTGTGCGAAAGGGTTACATTGTCTTCAAAACTACTTCTCTGCGCTCCACTGATACTAGAGGCAAACCATTTCTACGGCATGTATTTGTTCTTATGGCGACGCCTTGTACCTTCGCTCACCTTTCGAAAGCGCCGTCTCATACACATTGCCTAAGGACCTGCCACGAGGCGATCCGCCAGGATTTCTTCATAACCGAGATTGCACAGGACCTGCGCGAATACCTGGGAGGGACTGAGGGGGAGCGTCGCTCTCCGGCGAGCACGCGTTGACGCCCCGGAGGGGAGAGCCGATCGGGAACTCGAGAAGAAGGAGTCGGTTGGGGAGGGGCAGGGGGGGTGGTGGCGTTCGTGTTAATTATCAGCTTTCGCAGGGAGGGCGCTTAATCTGGTTACTCGGAGGCAATTCGATACTGAGGCTCATTAGGCACAAGAGAGCACGAACTGTTGCCACCGGCAGGAGGCGCCAGGGACGACGTCTCCGCGGGAATGAAGGGACTTCACGGCGATATCAATCCACCAAAGCAAGGGCGGTGTGGGTGCGGTGTCAGTGATGCTTCTGTATGCAGGCATTTATATTCAGCACACACATAGATATATAGAGAGAATTATATATATATATATATATATATATATATATATATATATATATATTATATATATATATCTATATACAGAATATATATAGCTATAGATAGAGAGAGAGAGAGAGAGAGAGATGGGAGAGAGAGAGAGAGAGAGAGAGAGAAAGAGAGCTAGAGAGAGAGAGAGAGAGAGAGAGAGAGAGAGAGAGAGAGAGGACAGAGAGAGGAGAGGGAGAGAGACGAGGAGAGAGAGAGAGAGAGAGAGATGAGGATAGAGAGAGAGATAGAGACCGATGAGAGAAGAGAGAGAGGAAAGAGAAAGAGAAGAGAGAGAGATGAGAGAGAGAGCGAGAGAGAGAGACGAGAGAGGAGAGGAGAGAGCAGAGAGAGAGAGAGAGAGAGAGAGAGAGAGAGAGAGAGAGAGAGAGAGAGAGGAGAGAGAGAAGAGAGATGAGAGACAGAGAGAGAGAGTTAGAAAGAGAGAGAGAGGAGTTAGGAGAGAGTATAGAGAGAGGCAGAGAGAGAGAGAGGAGGAGTAAATCAACAATATAAGTTCAACAAATTACGAGATCCCACACAAAACAAGAAAAAAGAGACGCGGCACGAAAGTCCGGCGCAAACAAGGTGTTCGAGAACCCAAACAGAACCGGCGTCCAAGGTCAAACACACGATAAATGTGCGTGTTTATTTTCAGAAGCGAAAAGAGCAATGCCACTCGAACAGGTGGAAAAATCCGCCGGGGGAGGAGCGGGGGCGTGCGGGTAGCGGCAGGATTTCTTCTTTGGAAGTCGTAGCAAGTTACTTCGCTTATCTATCTATCGATCTATTCACACACACACACACATATATATCTATATGTGCGTTGTGTGTGTGTGATGTTCACCTTATTGACCCCATAGCTCACTCTATCTGGTTGTGTATCCTGCTAAGACTATGTATCTCATATACTTTAAAAAATCAGGAAGTGTGATTTTTATTGTGAAACAGAATGCCTTGTAGTATTGATACCAAGATGAATTATTCATATAATGCCTTATTATTAGGTAGCTGCAAGGCATACCACAGTCCGAAATAGCTCCTTGTCAAGATGCGCCATTTTTCACACCCCTTTTCCCTTTCGAGAGATCAGACACTCGGACTGATGTAACCGGAGCTGCAGCGCCTCTTGGAGGCTTGAGGCCGCGGCAGCAGGCTGCGCGCCAGAGGGAGCAGAGGGACGCAGCCCCGTGCACCTGCTGCTACCTCCTCCTACTCGAGTTTCGCGCTAATCCTCGTGGGGAGAAGGGCGGCGAGGCTGAGGTGGGCGGGGCTCGGGGATCGCTGGCCGGCGAGGCGTCCACGTCACTCGCCTCGTCCACTTTTGTGCTGTCTTCTTTTTCTCTCTCTTCGTTTTGTCTCCATCTGCTCGCGTTTCCTTAAGGTAATATAAGCCTAGTTATCGGCAGTATAGATGTCTCTGCAGCGACGTGACCGGGCAGTAAAGGCACGCCGCCGCAAAGCGAATCATCTGCACAGCCTAGCATGAGCGAGTCAACACGGCAGCTGTTCACACGCAACCGGGGTATGTCCCTCTGCTGCTCCTTCCCGCTCGCACGCACGCTCCTCGCTTTACTCACGATTAAAGCCACCCTCTAAGCCACAGCCGAAGAAGACGCGGCCAACAATTACACGATTCCTACAGAAAGCGACGAAGCGTTGGTTTGCCAGACGGAAATGTCTGAAATACCCGAGCGAGCGAGAGCGTCCGAGCGGATGACGTTCCCAGGAGAACCGGACAGTAGCCCAGCGATGCCGAGGCTCACGTTACCGGCCGGGTCTGTCGGGCGAATGCAACAGTGTCGGCCGGGATTTACGACGGCATGGCTAGCATGTATTTTTTTGAGTTGCAAGAAGGCCAAGCACCTTTGTTGGTCTTGCTTGCCTTGTGTCCCTTGAGATGTTTATTGTAACAGCACTAAATGGCTTCGGGCAGATCTTGTTTGATGTCTTTGAAGTCCTCTGCATTATGCACGTAATTATTCTTTATTATCCATTAGTATATTCATCCTATATAATGAGAGAGAGAGGAGAGAGGGAAGAGAGAGAGAGAGAGAGGAGAGAGAGAGAGAGAGAGAGAGAGAGAGAGAGAGAGAGAGAGAGAGAGAGAGAGAGAGAGAGAGAGATTTTCGACACCTCCCGCCTATCGAGAAGGCCAACTTCACCGCTGCCTCCATTTCCAGCTTCCGCTCCTTACTTCCAGTTGAAATCCCCGACAACATTTCCCTCACAGCGACCGCCCGCCTCAGACCAGCTCTGCCCTCGCTTCTGATTGGCCGCGCTGTAATTAGCTGATGGCCGCTGGATATCGATAATCAGATCATGGCGTCATGAACGGCTTCTTTTCGCTGCCATGGATATTTCCTCCCTTCTCCCCCCCCCTCCTTCTAACCCTCCCTCCCTCCCCCAAACCGCTCCCTCCCCAACCGCTCCCTCGCCTCCCTCGGCTCCCCCATTCTCAAAGGCCGATCTCTCAACCCTTTTGCAATCCTTCGTCCGAACAGTTACTCTTATCTCTCTCGTTTTGTTTTTCTTTCGTCCGAACAGTTAGCATTATCTCTCACTCTCTGCTTTTGCCTCGGGGATTCCTTCCTCATTCCTACAAAATATTGGTGATAAAAGGAGTCGAGGTTGCCTTGAATTCTTCCCAAGGACACGGACACACACGCCCTTCGTGTCCTCCTTCACCCGACTCTTTGGATCAACATCTCCCGTCCGCCCACCGCCTCTCTCTCGCCCTTCTCGCTTCGGTCGGTTATTTCTTTTTCAGTTTCGTCATCTTCCTTCTTCTTTTCTTTGTGTTGTTGTTGTTGTTTTTCTTTGTTTTTTGTTGTTGTTGTTCTTGTTTTTGTAGTTGTTCGTCTGCTTCTTTTTTTCTTCATCGTCTTTTTCGTTTTTAATGTTGTTTTTTTTCTCCTTTTCTTCGTGTGGCTGTTGTTTTTCTTCTTTGATTTTGTTGTTGTTGTTGTTTTTCTTGATTTTGTAGTTTGTGCTCTGCTTTTTTTTTTATTATTCACCATCATCATCATCACCACCACCACCCTCATCATCATTATCATAATCATCATCATCATCATCTTTTTCTTCCTCTTCCAGTACTACCATCACTATCACCACCTCCTCCTTTCCTCCTCCTCTCCCACCTCCATCTCCATCTTCTCTATCCTCATCTTCTCCCTCACACTCTTCCAACCTCCAACCCTCTATGAAAAAAAAATCCTCTCCTCTTCTCCTTAATCTCCCATTCTCCTTCATTCAACCTTATTTTCGAACCCTTTTTTAAACTAAAATATCCCTTTCTCAACATTTTTCTTTAGTCTCCCCTCCAAAGGTCTCACAGCTCGACCACTCTCACAGTCTTCCTGCTTTATTGCCCCTAAATCTTTTATGCTGTTTATTTTCCCCTTGCCTTTTCTCTTCCGTTCTCCTCTCCCTTTTCGTCTTGTTCTTTCCCATTTTTTGGTCGTTTTCCTGCCCTTTTTGGGCGGGTTGTGATGTTTTTATTATTAATTTTTCATGATTTGATTTGGGAGGTGTGTAGTGTGTGTGATTGTGTTTGTTTTGTTGTGAGTTTTTTGTGTCTTCGTCTGTGTGTTGTATTGCGTTCATGAGAGAGAGGGAGAGGGAGGAAGAGAGAGAAGAGAGATGAGATGAGAAGAGAGAGAGAGAGGAGAGAGAGAGAGAGAAGAGAGAGAGAGGAGAGCAAAAGAGAGAAAGAGAGATAAAGAAAAAATACCTCTTTTCTTTGAGAAATCGTCTCTCCTTTTAAGTGTGTTAAACAATGACACTTCTCAAGATCACCTTCCTTGTGCCCTTTTCCATCCTTCCATCTCTCTTCTTTCTTTTGTACAAGATCTTTCTCTTTCCCTTCCTCTCCTCTCCCTCTCTCCTGTTCACCTCTGAGGTCATTTACTCTGCTCTCTCCCTCTCCTCTTGTTTCCACTTTCTTCTTTTCTCTTTCCCCATCTCTCCTTTCATGCTTTCTCTTTCCTTTCCTCCTCTCTTTTCTCCCCTCCCCCTTAACTCCTCTCTTGTTTTCTCTCTCTCCTCTCCCGTCGTTCTCTTCTCCCCCTCCTTTCCTCTTTTGCATTCTCTTTCTTCTCTTCTCTTTCCTCCTTCTCGCCTCTCTCTTCTCCTCTCCTCTTTTCTTCTCCTTCCCCTCCTCCCTTTCCTTCTTTCTCTTCTTTTCCCAATCTTCTTCTCTTCTCTTTCCTCTCCCCATTTCCTTCTCTCTCTTCTCCTCTCCTTTTTTCCCACTCCCCTTCTCTTCTCTTTTTACTCTCCTCTATTGCCTTCGTTCTCTCTCCTCCTCACTGTTCCCTTCTCTTTTCTCTTCTTCTTTTTTCTCCCCGTCTCTCTTCTCTCTTCTCCCTCCCTTCCTGTCTTCTCTCCTCTCTTCCCACTCCACTTCTCTTCTCTTCCCTCCCTTCGCGTCCTTGCCGGTCACGTTCTCTCGCAAATGCCCTCTTTCATATATAATTTTCGCTCTCTCTTTCGTTCTCATTCGTTTTGCTTCCATTCTTTCTTTCTTTCATCTTTCTTCATCCCTCCTCTTATTCTCTCCATCCGAATCTATATTTTCTCGTATGTATTTACGTTATTTGTTTTGTCTTTCTTCTTCCTTTGCACCAATTCATACAAAAAAGCGAGACAAAGGGAGCGACAGAGAAACAAATGATAAAGGACGAAACAAAAGAGAGAAGTAAAGAAAGAAAGAAAGAAAACAGCTGTTGGTGGTATGTGGCCTGAGGGTCGTCCCCCTCCCCCCCACCCCACCCCACCCCTCCCCCACCCACCCACTCCACACAGCTCCACAACCTCCAAATGTTCACAAACCTTATGTAACCTTTACATTTTTTTCCTTTTTTTTACAGACGTAATTTGAAGGATATAAAAAATAAAGAAATCTATGACAAAGGAGAAATCAATAGATATTTATGAGTACTGCTTGATTTTTTCCCACTTTTTTTTTTTCTTTTTATATAATGCGAAAAAGAGCAGTGGTCACGTTCTTAATCTCTTCCGCATGCTGATAACTCAAGGTCTTTGGTCAGTATGTCTGAAAAATAGTTTACATGAAGCGGTTTTTCGTAAACGGAGAGAGAGAGAGAGAGAGAGAGCGAGAGAGAGACGAGAGAGAGAGAGATGAGAGAGAGAGAGAGAGGCGTGAGAGAGAGAAGGAAGAAGATAGAGAGAGAGAGACGAGAGAAGAGAGAGAGAGGAAAGCATAAAGAAATGAGAGAACAAAACGAGGAAAGATTAAAATCAGATAAAAAGAGGAAAAAGAGAAATATTAAGCACGAAGTAACGATGATTACAGATAGATAAAGAGAAAGACGAGAGAAATGCAGGTGATGTGTGAGTGCTCGTCGAGCGATACGGACGAGAGCCGTCGAGAGAAGCTTCCTTGTCCTTCAGCCGATATGCAAGACGATATTAGGGAAGCACGCATGATAGTTCGGTAGAGTCATCTCGATACGTGGGGAAGGCGAAGATCTAGAGGAGGAGAGGGAGTTGCCTTGGGAGCTCACGACAGGGAAGGGCCAGCAGGAGAGAGCGAGGGACGGCAGCAGGGTCAGCTCAGCGATGAGAGAGAGCACCGAAGCAGGTGAGAAAGAAGATCGCGAGAAATAGGGAGGAAAGGCAGAGAGAGGTAGCTAGTCAATAGTAGACAGTGGCGATAAGGCCTAGGTGAGAAGTGACGATGGACAGAATTGCAGAGCCGACCAATGCGAAAGCAGTAGAATTGGACAAAATACTCAGACAGAAAGACGAGCCAACATAGAAGAACGGATGGTAGAGATGCTATAAAAGTCGAAGATGAGAGACAGGAGAGAGAGAAGAAGAGATGAGAGAGACGCAGACGGAGAAGAGATAGAAGAGAAGAACGAGAAGGAGAGAGCAAGGAGAAGAGGAATGAGAGAAGAGA
>NW_020869704.1:385552-388052 GCF_003789085.1 Penaeus vannamei | reverse complement strand
CAGTTGACTCACGTAAACTGTAGTTTCTACTCAACATCGGTATGCAAAATGAGGACAGACCACATTGGCTTTTAATATCTAGTACATATGATAGTTCTTTAGCAGACACCTATTTTTACCTAAGGAGTTTCTAATGCATTTACGCAAAAAACAAGTTTATCTTCACAATTTTATTCTCCCTTCTTATCCTGTATAGCATTTTAGTAGTTACGAATAAACTTTGTGGTTTATCATTCTTTTTATAAGTGAATGAAGTTCTAAGAATGAATGAAGCATGAAATACACTGTGGGCTGTTCTTGTACCCGATATCACATGTAGTGCAACTGAAAATCTGCGGTATGTATAATGATTATAAACACTGTAACACCCCACCCCCCAACACAGTGTCATGAATTACATATGATCGATTATGAAAAATCTCAGACTTACTCTTTCTCCTTTGTCCTTCTTCTTCAGCAACTTTTCTGCCTCTCCCTTTGACTTCCTTCTCACCTTTGTTTCTTTCTTTAATTTCATCCTCTTCTCTGGAAATTAGTAGGAATTAGTATAAACCTAAAAGTTCACACACACACACACACACACACACACACACACACACACACATATATATATATATATATATATATATATATATATATATATATATATATATATATATATATATATATATATATATATATATGTGGGTGGGTGTTCCATGCCCTGGGTGTGAAGCGATGGTGTAGTAGCCTAGATAGTATTATGAGCTTTGCATACCTTCTCGCTTGCAGCTGCCACCACTAACTAACTTGGTGTGAAAAGGGAGTAGTTGTGCATAAGACTTACCTGCCAGCTCATAGCCTCTCTATCATCAAGACTTCTGCAATACCTCCTCGTGGAAACTAGGCACTAAGTTCTAGACTGAACAGTGGAGACTCTTGGGGCAGCAGAGGGCCCCAAAGGTATGGAGTCATGGTCCACAGGCTTGCGGACATGCACAGGCTTCATACTAATTCTTGCCCCCCTTGCCCCCTGGGGTTAATGGGTGGCTGTGGGGAGGCGGTCCTTGCCAGTCCGCTTCCCTGAGAGAACACAAACTGACAGTGTTTCATTTACATGTTGGTGCTACAACACATCCCTCCTTCTCAGCAAGGCAGGCTTCAGGTCCCTTTGGTTTGACGACCGCTGGGACTCAGATTGGGAGCTGGGGTTTCCCGTTCCATCTGTGTCCCAGTGGCTGCCAACCTGGCATGAGGCTTTTCGGTCAAAGCCCACGGAACCACCACAGGTGGATTTATGGACCTGTGGCCAGCCACCCCTCACTTTATGGGGGTGGCAGAGGTGGCGTCCACCCTGATTGACTGCCTGAAGCTTAATCTCAGGTGGGAAATCAGTGTAGGGGCTTGGGACATCCGCTCTTTACGAAAGTTGCCACTAGTGTCAAGGGAACTGGGGTGGCTGAGAGGTGATGTGGTTGCTCTCTCGGAGGTGAGAAGACCTGGCAGCGGCACGATCAGTGTGGGTGGCTACACCTATTACTGGTCGGGCTGCAGCTATAGTCACCATCTTCAAGAAGTAACCATAGCCATCTCCAGAGGTTACTCCAGTCCATGAACGTATTATGGTATTGAGACTGAAACTTGCCTTTGGCTTTATGTCTTTAATTGCTATGTACTCCTACTGATGTTTGTAAAATGGACGTGAAAGAGATGTTTTACGCCAAACTAGCATCTGTGTCAGACAGTTCTCCTCGGCGAAATATTCATATTGTTTTTGGCGACTACAGTGTGGTATTTGGTTGTGATCGAGCTGGCTATGAGATGCAAGGTCCCAGGAATTGAGAAAGGGCGAAATACTTGATGTAACTCAAGAATCAATTAGTGAACGCCCAAGAGTAAGACAGAATTTTATTTCGCAGATGCTGGAAGCCACAGAAGCTTGTCATGTAGCTTGTCTGAAAAGGGGATTGGGATTTGCATCATTCCCGGGTGCGCAGGGCTCTAAGAAGGGACAAGGAACAGTTCAGTAGGAGTCTTGCAGAGGAGGTCGAAGGCTATTTCTTAATAAATGACCTTCATCTTGGCAACCAAACACTGAGAAAAATGAACTCCAAGCCCTCTTCACAGGTGATAGCAATTTACTCAGTATATAGCCAGATCTTCTCAGATCTTCTTGTGGTGTGAGAACATTGGCTGAGTATTTTAAGCAGTTGTACCAGGTTGATCCCCCAACAATTACCTTGTATTCGGGAAGCGTCGAGATTCCATTGCCGGACCCACCTTTCAATGAGGATCCACCCTCCATAACTGAAGTTAAGGGAGTGATCTCCAAACTGAAGAGTGATAATGTAACAGGTATCTGCGGCATCCCAGCTGAACTGTTAAAGGCTGGTGGTGAACCTATGGTGCGCAGGTTACATGCTGCAGAGACCATCTGCTTAAATGGCCGGTCCAAAACCAGATAATAGATCATTCTGGATTCATTACTGGCAAGTCCAAAATAGACTATCCTGGCTCTTTG
>NW_020869704.1:350552-363052 GCF_003789085.1 Penaeus vannamei | reverse complement strand
TGAGATTAAGTATAAAGTGATGTAGCTGCAAAAGTTTCTACAAGAAAACAGTTACTGCTGAGAGTACATTATTATTACTAAGCAAGGATAGAATTAGTTATTCTCCAAATCATTGTTTGAAATGAGCCATTGTCACAGCCAAATGTTCCAAAATTTGTCCATTGGCAAATCATACCTCTGTATAGTTATGTTTACTGATCTTGTATGTAAATGACAATTTGTTTTATTAATGTAAGTTTGTATTTGTTTCCTTCTATGTATATTTTTTTCTTTCGAAGTCAGTTATGGGTGTTTAATCTTTTTTCAATATATCTGTAGTTATATTAGACAATCCAACAGTGTATTGATATTTATGGTGAATACTAAATTTCAATATATCAATATTTTCCTAAGGAGGGACCCATGTTGAGATCGAAATTGATTCGACATTCAAAAGAAGCATTCGTTATGATTGTAAAAATCTCGATCAAACAGAATTGCCAAACCCCAGATGAGTCCTTGCCCTCGCCCTGCACACGCAGACAGAGAGAAGTTGGGGAAATTCGTGGATGGAACAGCATGCCGTGATTCTGCTAGCCTAAACAATATATATATATATATATATATATATATATATATATATATATATATTTCTCTCTCTCTCTCTCTCTCTCTCTATATATATATATATATATATATATATATATATATATCTAAACAATAATCTTAGATTAAGCAGCGTGCTTGATTCCGCTAGGCTAAATAATATATATATATATATATATATATACTCTCTCTCTCTCTCTCTCTCTCTCTCTCTCTCTCTCTCTCTCTCTATATATATATATATATATATATATATATATATATATATATATATATATATATATGATTCTAAACAATAATCTTAGATTAAGCAGCGTGCTGTGATTCCGCTAGGCTAAATAATATATATATATATATATATATATATATTATATATATATATATATATATATATTTCTCACTCTCTCTCTCTCTCTCTCTCTCTCTCTCTCTCTCTCTCTCTCTCTATATATATATATATATATATATATATATAATATATATATATATATATATATATATACATATATATGATTCTAAACAATAACCTTAGATTAAGCAGACCAATGAAATCCTCTATTAGAAATCACTCTGAAATTGAAAAACCTAAGCTATGATAATTTAAAAATTACTAATGCTTCCCTTTTAAGTATGAACTTATTATCCTGGAAAGTCTATGAATTTGGAAAGATGAACCAAATCTTAATGAATACTTATCCTCCACAGATTTAGAAATTCTAAAGTAAGAATTTAACAATAAAATTTAGAAGTCTCCCCTTGCTTGCTACAACAGTTTTCTTTAGTATCTTTTAGGCTTGTTGGGTTCGACAGAAAACGGCCCATTTCTCCACTACCCGGGTTGAAGGTGGACGCTCCTCCTTGCTGGATGTTCTTTTCAACTTTTTGCTTTATCTTTTTAGGTGGTAACAATCAATTTATGGTTATTTTATAGTATAAGTGTAATACTTTCATTTAAACTTAATTAAGGGTTGATTAAAGTTTGAATTTTGATTGTATTTCCAAATAAATGTAACCGGCTCTCGACTGGGATGACGCTTTGGTCCAAATCATTTTATGTCCTCCCCTTTCATGTTGATTTTTAGGGTTATAATCAATTTAACTCCATATTTATGATGTTTCACTTGCTGATTAAAGAATTTCAACTATGTAACATAGAATTTGTATGATTTTGGTATTTCTTAATTATGAAATAAGGATGTTCTAGTCAATGTTCTCTGTGTCATATGTGTTACTAACAAATTTAAGCATCAATAATAGTGTATTAATTATATTCTAACTGTAATGTGAATATGTAGAATTTATTGTGTGACTCAGTTTGTTCTTGCTAAATGTTGGATTACCATATTCGAAAAAGGGTTATTTCTTATATCTACATATTGTCAATTTATTATTTACTGTAACTTTAATGCCAGTGGTTTTGAATAATTTAGTTACCATCATATTACGTAACTTTGTTTATATTCATGATATTGTTGTCTACAGTGATGTCTTACTGAGGATGGGTGAAGTTAACCCGAAACGTTTGACTTCTACAATTAAAGCAAAGAAAATCATCGCTTATATGTTCAACCTAGAGAAAGTTTGTTTTCTGTCAGCATTAGTGCTAAGCTTCATTATATATATATATATATATATATATAATATATATATATATATATATTTTATATATATATATATTTATATTGAATACATGCATGTGTACATATACATACATATATATACATACATATATATACTATATATATATATATTATATATATAATATATATATGTGTTGTTGTGTGTCTGTGTGTGTGTGTGTGTGGTGTGTGTTTGCTTGCGTGTGTAGCGTAGCATTTTTGTGTGTGTGTCGGAGTGATGACAGGGGTCAAAGCCTGTGTGTGTATGGGTGTGTGTGTTATGTGATGTAGTGATGTATTGTGTGTGTCTGGTGAGTATGTATATCACCAATATTCGTATATAACACATTATAATAATATGTTATCCCATATATGAGTCCCTTAATTATTATCTTATAACACACACCACACAACAGCACACACACACACATCCACACACACTGACGACTACCACAGCACATTAATATAATATATATATACGTATATATCATTTCATATACAGTATAATAGCTATGATATATATTTAATATTTATACACCACTTATGTATTCACAATATTCTAGTGCTTCTGTAATGGATATATGTATGATATATAGGGCCTCTAGCCGTAACTTTTATATAGATAATATATATATATATATAATATATATAGATATACATATGAATTATATATATACATAATGTATAGTATATATGCATATAATATCTATAGTACGGCCCCTATATATAAATATAATATAGTATATACTATATATATGTACATCCCTATTAGATAGCTTAGATATATAATATTGTACATATAATATAAGTACTACCGAATATATATATCTTAGTATATATCCTATATTATGTCATGGTTATATATGTAATTCAGTATTATCACCATATACTTAGTATTCCTATGCCAATATATGAATAATATATACCAGTTCTTACCAGGTACTATAGGTTACTAGTACATATAAATATTATAATATAATACATATAGTATATCATATATATGTATATATTATATGTAGTATATATACTAATAGTATTATTACTATATAGGTATATAGTATATAGTATATACTATTCGTTAGCGCTGATATAATTTATATAGAGTATCATATATGTATATGTGTGTGTGTATTGTGATGTGTGGTGTGTGTGGTTGTTTGGGATTACCCTATGTTACTCAGATTAATATAGTTATGGCCAATATTATAGTTTATTGAACTTATTCTATTACTGGACAATTGATATATATCTAGTTATATAGCCATACATACCAGTGATAATCTTAATACATACCTGAGTCATTGCCTAACCATCTTTTAGAATTATGACCTTTCTTATGTTATTCGCTATCTATATCCTACTTCCTTATATCTTATAGTTTAGTTATACTCTCGAGCTATCTCTTCCTCTTATCTCACATATGCTGTGTTGTGTGGTTAGGTGTCGTGCTATGCAGTTTGGTGTGTGTGTGGTTGCCGTTTTTTTTGATGGTGTGGGTGCGTGAGGCATATTCACGCTATACTTTCGTTTCTCTTATCGTTATGTTCATATATATTTTCCTAATTTGTAGTTTCTATATTATATATTTCTGTTATAAACTTGTATATATATACGTTTATTATTAGTACTACTTTAGTAATATATATATATCATATTCTCTCATATTCTTATACTGAAATCATATTTACACACACCTAGTTATGTTCTAAATATGGATAGATACGTATATGTATTGCCATTAAGTGTAATTTATAATTGTGATATACTCTCTTAATTTATCATAATAAGTTAGTAGTTATCTTATATCTTCTTCTTATTAGTACTTTATACATTATTGTTTAGTTTGCTTATATGCTTACTATATATTATATCACTTATCTATTGAGCTTTATTATACTATTATTATATTTACTATTCTTATAATATGCTTATATTAATATATATAATTATTATATATTAACTCATTATTAAATGTAATTATATAATATGACTAGTTTATTCACTACGTAATATATTTACATATATAGGGAAAATATAATATCATCTCGATTTTAAATATTTTCTAGTTTAAATAAAAAGGATATCTGAGAAACATTATTTCCAATCCGTAATCAATTATCTTCAGTGAATTCTTCATTGAATTAATCTTCGATTTCTTGGAGTCTTATCAAGTGTACTATTTATATTTTTATCCCTCATCGAAAACCCGGTCACTCTGTATGTGTCGACGATTACTCCCAAAATTTATGTAACACCGCATACAGTGTCTATCTTTCTGTGTCATTTATTCAATTCAATACTACATTTGTCTCGTAACTGACTCTCAAGTTCTACATCCGCAGTTGATAAGTTTCATTGGCATTTATTTCCGCCGAGGACATTGTATAAGTCTCCTTCAGAGGGTGTCTCATACGTTCTTCCGAAAGTAGTATGGTATAGAAGAATGATTCATTACTCTCAATGAGCTTAGCGTTTAGATATGATGCGTGTCTGGACCGTTACAGGACTACTGAAGCCCGACACGTCGTGTATGTCGTTGGATAATCTTGACTGCCAATCAATTTCCAGACATGGTAGTGGCGTTTATCTCGAAGATTAAGGGATGTACTTGCTATGATTTTTCTAAGATATTCTTTTTTTTATGGTCGAACTTTTGATTCCCGCTTCATTCATTCACTGTCTTACTTAATTCATTATCACCGTTAGTTCTGAGAAGCAACTTCTTCTTGTCATGCCATCCCGTGTTTGGCGCAGTACCCGTTGTATCTCACATTTCTGCCGATTGTGAGGTTCGCATCTCTCCTTCTCTTTGGTATTTTATTTTGATTTAACGTGTTTTCTTCTCCTATCCTTATTCTTATATTTCTTTACGGTATTCTACTACTCCTACTTCTGTGATTGTTAATTACTAACTAGTACTCGCCATTACGATCAATCTATATTAGGATCAGACATCAGTATGATTAGCAGTTCTTCAATAAAAATAAAAAAGAGCATGTTCCTATATCTTATTGTTGAACTGTGCGCTGAATGATAGGCCTGTCTATCAGGCTATACCAAAGTCCTTATTTTATTAATCATATTCTTAAAAGATTTGACGCTATATATTCAATGTTTACCTGATGGCATCAAGAAGTACACTCTCTTTCATCTATTTATGTTATTATGCTACACATTTATTCTTCTACCTGGCAAATTCTATGATAACCATTGATGATGAAAAACAGTTGAAAGTTGTTATAGTAGTAATTATAATGATAAAGAAAAGGAGTGATATTATGAAATGAATACGATTAAGAGAAAAGAGAGATAGAGATACATGTGAATACAGAGAGTTAGAGAAGAAGAGAGAAGAAGAGAGAAGAAGAAGAGATAGAAGAGATAAAGAGAGATGGTAGAGAGAGAAAGAGAGAGAGAAAGAGAGAAAGAGAGAAAATGACAGGGAATGAAAAGAAACAAAATCTGTCAAATTCAATTTTAAATTAGCAGGAAAAAGTGAAATGGAAAGGTAAGATAAAAGAGAGGGACACACATTCTCTTCTACACACGCTCTGCCGGTCGGTTGAGTAGCTTTGACGGGTCATTTCACCTCTTCGAAAATAACCGTCGTTATTGCATCGACGATATTTCGTTGGTCAGAATTACAGAGCGGGATGTTCAACATCGTTGAAATAGATTTCATATAGTGATTCACAGCCAGTTATCCGTATTAATTTTCCACACTATCCGCTTAGGCACTTGTCAGTATAGCTATCAGACTATATATAGTTGTGTTTGAAGTCGTTCTTTCTGGTGTATTTCTGTGACCTCGATACCATTTCTGAATCGCTCTTAAACGCCTATGGCGCATGTACACTAGGGCTCTGCGGAGCGCGGCTTGCACTGCACGACCACCTCAATATGCGCTCCTCTGCGTCCTGGGTGCGTCCCGCATCTCGCTCGTTCCAACGAGGGAATGACGTGGTCTCTCCGCTCGCAAGGTTCCACGCCACGCCTTACCGTTAGCAGGGCTTTCACGACACGTTTTATTGAGACTCGGATAATTGCGTCTTTAATGCGTGACATCATTGCACGACTTGGCTATTGCAATGAACCACTCACTCTCGTGTGTAGATCTATTTCTTTTTAACCATTTGCCTCTATTTTCCCTATAATAGTTCATTTTGTTTTTCACAGCCACATATTATTTTTGCCCTTTTCATTATTTTGTAGGTAGTGAGTTGTCCATTAGTTGGCAGCTACCGGTGCATCCCTCCCCCAGTGGTGCACGGTGATCACTATCTTATTTTTTCTATATCATGTCCTCATGCAGACGTCTGACGTTCTGTTTGTACTCTTGCTCGACGTCTGTCATAACGATATCTACACTCGACCTGTTGTGTGATCTCTGGTCCGCGGTTGTGACTTTCCTCACACATCGAGTGTCCAGTGTTGAGTTAGTAAGGCAGAGAAGGTTTCCCTGATGTTTCTGGACTTGCATTATGTTCTGTTTTCGTGTGTTTGTTTGCTTGCCCTGTCAGGTGCTTTGTGAGAGCGTGTCTGCTTGATCGTTGCTATCTGTTTCACAGCCCAAACGCAAATTATTTATCTATTGATTGATGTGTGCATACTCGTTTTATGGGATCCTCTTGTTCTTCCTTGTCTGAGCTCTTGCTCTCATATCTCTCTCTTCATTTGTACTTCTTTTGTCACTTAGCCACTTTATGGATGGTCCCATTTTTTAGCATCATATTTTGTATCTACTTCCTCATATTCTCACTTGCGTATCATCTCTCTATTACTACCATAGACGCATTCTCTTATCTTCTTTCCTCTCTCTTCTCTTACTACTCTCTTACGTCTTAATCATCATCTTTTTCTCTACTCTTTCTCTTCTTCTCGTATATCTCTATATATTATTATTATTATATAATTATTCATTACTTAGTATATATTCTATCGTATCTATCATACAATTATCTCAATCCTACTACATCATGATCATATGCCTCAAATCTTCTCCCTACTCCCTCTCCATCCTTCTCTATCTTCATACACTCTTACATATATATTATTAATATATATATATAATTTATAATATTAACATAGATTAGCCTAATATATATATATATATATATATATATATGATATATTTATATAATATAATAATATATATATATATATAATATATATTATATATCATATTATTATATATATATATATATATTGTCAGTATATAATATAAGTATACTATTAATATTAATACCAGATGCATTAACTATATTAAAATATTAGATAATAATAAATTAATATTATTTGGAAATATATATTAATAATATATTTATTATATATATTACATATGAATGCATATCTATTATATTATATATATGTCAATATATTACAATATTAATATTAATATGATATACTATATATATATATATTATTATATACAGTACATTCAATTTATAATATAACTTAATATAATATATACACACTAACACACACACACACACAATACACACACTACACACACATCATCAACTCACACAACACATCATTAACATAGTATATATGTATTAATATATATATTAATATATTGTAATATAAATATTATTTAGTTTCACATGAAATTTATATAATTATTATTTATATAATATAATATATTTATTATATAATATATTAAATATATATATATATATTAATACATACCTATATATACATAATATATATATATATATTACATACTATACATAACTATACATATATATATTATCTATATATAATATATAATATATATTATATATTTAAACTAATATTAATATTAAATATATATATATATATAATTATATAATATACTTCATTGTATATATACTTATATATATTATTATACATATATATTACTATATTCACTATTATAATATATTTATATTAATATCTATATTATTATATAATATTAATATATAATTTAATACTTTAAATAAACATATTTAAAAATACATAAATATAAATATATATATCTATTAAACTACAAAATGTGTAACATTTATCTCGACACCACATACACATACACACACAAATAATAAAAGTATCACCAGGATAATGTAACTTCAATCGTGATGTAGTATAATAAATGAATAAACAGTAAATAATCTTGAGTATAGCAAAAGATAGTAATAGCTAAGAAATCTAAGATATGTATTAATTAATTGAACCTTATTCTGCACTGTAAAGGTGTAGTGTAGAATTGATAGATAGATAGATTGACTAACATCAAACGATTCTTCCGCAAGCAAATAGTCGTTCCTTAAATTTTGGAGGCACACTATGACTTATTGAACTAGTCTTCATAACTATAGAGTTGTATAGCATATACACACAACATATCTATATACTTAACTAGACATTGAGAGAAAAGGATTAGAGAGCCGTTTATATATCTAGGGCAAAGATGGGGGCATTTTCAGATTATATATTATGAATCTAATCAGTAATAGGAGCTTACTAGAACTTTGTATCTAGTAGGGTAACAGGCTCAGGTGATATATATAGGTTATAGCAATGATATTGGTTGCCAGGCTGGGTGTGTGATTTTTTCTGTGCTGTGTGTGTGTGTGTGTGTTGTGTGTGACTCTGTAGTTGTGTGGTGCTCGTAGTCGAGGTGTGAGATAGTGTGTGTGTGTGTGATGCTCGTGTACTGGGTGCCAGTGCTCTCGGTTTGATTTATGGTGTGTTGTGGTGTGTGTGTAGTGTGCTGTGAGTGGGGCCAGCGGTTGACGGTAGCAGTGGGCCAGCGGTTGAAGTGAGCAGTGGCCGCAGCAGTTGGGGCCCAGCAGTTGGCCAGAAGTGCGGACCTGCAGTTGGGCAGACATTAGTGGACCTGCCAGTTGGGCCAGAAACTGGACCTGCAGTGCGACTCAGAAGTGGGACCTGCAGTTGGACCAGAAGTGGGCCCTGCAGTTGGGCCAGAAGTGACCTGAATTTGGCCAGAAGTGGGACGCTGCAGTTGGACAAGCAGTAGGGCCAGCAGTGGAGCAGACTGTTGCGGGAGTGGGACCAGTTTGTGCAGGAGTTGGACCAGTTTGGTCGCCGCGGTGATGTCCAAGTTGGTGCAGACTTGGGGGATGGGACCAGTTGTGTCTGCGACTTGGTGCGTGCGGAGGTGGTGACCAGTTGGTGCGGGAGTTCGGTGCCGTGAGTGGACCAGGTTGGTTCGGGAGTTGGGTCCGTTGGTGCTAGGACTTGGTGCGGAGTGGACCAGTTGGCGAAAGAACTTGTGCGGGTGGGACCAGTGGCGCGACTTTTGCGGGAGTGACCAGTTGGCTGCAGGACTTGTGCGCGATGGGACCAGTTGGCGCAGGACTTGTCGTGCGGAGTGGACCTGTTGTCAGGATGGCGAAGCAAGGATTTGGTGCTGGCGAGTTGGACAGGAGTGGAGGCAGGAAGTGGTGCTGGAGTTCGGTGCGGGAGTAGGGCCGGTGTTCTGTGAGATTCGGCTGTGAAAAGAAACGTATTCGTGTGATGAATTTGTGTAAAGTTATGATGTGGCCCAACCCATTATGACATATAAACATCAACACATCAACTATATATTTGCTTCCAGAAATGGTAATCTCCCATATTTCAGCTCAACAACTCCAGTTGAAATTAGAGATTTAGAAACTCTTACGCATTATCCAGACCATTTGGAAATGGACAGAGACTCACGAAATACAACAGACGCAGACACGCTGCTTCCCACAACCCTTAGCCTTGTCTTTCCGTCGCAGGATTCCCCACTTGAATTGCATTTTCCCGCCCCGTTTCTTGCACATTTCTTTTCCTTGCATAGTGAATCGCTGCTGGAGAAAGAAGAAATCACTAGTTTTTTTTTCCCGGTAGAACTCACCTATGTATTTCTAGGAGTAGGCATTAAGTAACGCCACTGTGTACACACACAGGCACATACTTGAGTTGGCATCTGGTGTCTCATGCATAAGAGTGTGTAAAAGGCGTATTGTTGGTGTGGTTTCATAGTAAAGTATATCGAGTTGAATGTGCTGCTGGATGACAACAGGACTTTGACCTATAAACATCTTGTGTATCACATGTTATGTCTGCTGACATGAGCAACATCTGGCATTTGATTCAAAACATTTCGATGGCTAATGTAAATTGATTCCTTTTTAGGTCCGTTTGCAAAGAACAGACTCAACATTTGGGGCCGCACAGCGCACACTTTCTGTTACATAACTTCGGCCTTTCAACTCTGTACCGAGCACGACGCATGGCCATTTCCTTGACTGACAAACTCTGCCAATTTTTCTGCATTCTCTTCCTAAGTGTTTGCATTCTGCAATGAAAAACGACAAAGTTTAAGGAAGACAAGACACATTTGTATATCTATCTAACCTCACTTCTAATCTATCTATCATCTATATATATTAAATTCGACATGTTACATGTATTATCAGCAAGCGATGCACACAAGAGTATACCGAGACAACATAAACTACGAGATTTTTCCTTTTGGCTGTAAAACTCATTCACAACAGACACTTATTCTGCCTTGATAAGCTGAACCCATTTTCAGCATCGAAATTCTATCTTGTTCAGGTTTTGGAGCACCAGATACCATAGCAATAAGGGTTAAAACTTAATGGTATTGACAGTTGACTCACGTAAACTGTAGTTTCTACTCAACATCGGTATGCAAAATGAGGACAGACCACATTGGCTTTTAATATCTAGTACATATGATAGTTCTTTTAGCAGACACTATTTTTACCTAAGGAGTTTCTAAATGCATTTAGCAAAACAAGTTTATCTTCACAATTTTATTCTCCCTTCTTATCTGTATAGCATTTTAGTAGTTACCGAATAAACTTTGTGTTTATCATTCTTTTTATAAGTGAATGAAGTCTAAGAATGAATGAAGCATGAAATACCTGTGGGTTGTTTTTGTACCGATATCACATGTAGTGCAAACTGAAAAATCTGCGTATGTATAATGATTATAAAACACTGTAACACCCCACCCCCAAACACAGTGTCATGAATTACATGAATGAAAATCTCAGACTTACTCTTTCTCCTTTGTCCTTCTTCTTCAGCAATTTTTCTCTCCTCCCTTTGACTCCTTCTCACCTTTGTTCTTTCTTTAATTTCATCCTCTTCTCTGGAAATTATGTAGGATTAGTATAAACTAAAAGTTCACACACACACACATCACATCCGGCCACACACACACACACAGCACACAACTGACACATATATATATATATATATATATAAGTATATATACACACACCCACACCCACCACCCACACCCACACCCACCCACCACACACACACACAGCACACACACACACAAATATATATATATATATATATATATATATATTTATATATATATATAATGTGGGTGGGTGTTCCATGCCTGGGTGTGAAGCGATGGTGTGAGTAGCCTAGATAGTATTATGAGCTTTGGGCATACTTCTCGTTGCAGCTGCCACACTAACTAACTTGGTGTGAAAGGGGTAGTTGTGCTAAACTTACTGCCAGCTCATAGCTTCTATCATCAAGACTTCTGCCAATACACCTCGTGGAAACTAGCACTAGTTCTAGACTGAACAGTGGAGATCTTGGGGCAGCCAGAGGGCCCAAAGGTATGGAGTCGTGGTCCCAGGCTTGGGACATGCACAGGCTTCATACTAATTCTGCCCCTTGCCCCTGGGGTTAATGGGTGGCTGTGGGAGGTCGGTCTTGCAGTCCGCTTCGCTGAGAGAACAATGACAGTGTTTTCTTTACATGTTGGTGCTACAAACACTCCCTCTTTCAGCAGGCAGGCTTCAGGTCCTTTGGTTTTGATGACCGCTGGGCTCAGATTGGAGCTGGGGTTCCCGTTCCATCTGTGTCAGTGGCTGCCAACCTGGCATGAGCTTTTCGGTCAAAGCCCGGAACCACCAGGTTGGTTTTGGCCTGTGGCAGCCACCTCACTTTATGGGGGTGGCAGAGGTGGCGTCCACCCTGATTGACTGCCTGAAGCTTAATCTCAGGTGGGAAATCAGTGTAGGGGTTGGGACATCGCTCTTTACGAAAGTTGCCACTAGTGTCAAGGGAATGGGGTGGCTGAGAGGTGATGTGGTTGCTCTCTCGGAGGTGAGAAGACTGGCAGCGGCACGATCAGTGTGGGTGGCTACACTATTACTGGTGGGCTGCGCTATAGTCAACCATCTTCAAGAAGTAACCATAGCCATCCAGAGGTTACTCCAGTCATGAATATTATGGTATTGAGACTGAACTTGCCTTTGGCTTTATGTCTTTAATTGCTATGTACTC